>JANAVB010004462.1:0-79924 GCA_029216955.1 Iris pallida | reverse complement strand
AAACGAGAAAAAGTACAAAAGTACAAGTAGATTCTGGAGAGTATTGCTATGAAAGTCTGATCTGAGAGCGATCACTTTGTTCCTTGGACAATACGATGAGGATGAAGAGAACTGCTTGAGGAAGATGAACAATCGGAAGAACTAAGTCACCAGAGAGGTATCGACACAACGGCACTGATGGCACAGTCGAATGCTTTCCTGCATTGCTTCACCCTGTTCTTGAGAAAAAGTTGAAGAAATGCTTCTGGGAAATATCACTCTGAAAGTATGAGTTTTCTCATAATCTCCTTCTCTATATCTCTCTTGATCCCTCTTTGTGTTAAAAATATGTCTATTTATAGACTAGACCCTCTGTGCGTAAAAAGCAACAAAATTGGGTCTCTACGCAAGTAACTGCCACCCACGATTGCAAATCGACCTTTACGTGTGATGACACGTGTCTCATATAGAGTTGTGGTCTCTACGCAAGGTGACACGTGTCCCACAACTTCAACAATATGGGGAGAGCACGTACACACGTTCCTCGATAAGTATGGCATGAAAGCCACGTATGCAGACCATATTTCCAAAACAAGCTTTCTGCGTAAAGTAGCAGTTTGGGCATAAAATAACCCAAAACAGACTTCCTGCGTAAAGTGGCTGAAAAGTAGCCTTGAGCGTATAGTTAGCTCAAATAAACTCTACGCTTGAGCGTAAAGACTCAAATAGCTTTCATGCGTAAAGGAAGCGGTCTCTTGAGCGTAAAGTAGCCTATCCGCACGCTAAACGACAAGTGTTGGGTTTGGTGTCAAAAATATTCTTGGCTTATGTGAAATGCACTGTCAGAAAATCATTCTGTCAGGACAGTATCACGCGCATTAAATGCGATCTGGGCAGCATGTCTCTCGCGTAAATGCTAAGAATGGCTCTCGCGTAAAGTAGTTCGCGTAAAGTTGGACTTTGTTTAATCTCCGTGTAAAACTTGAATCTGACTTAGTTTGACTTGCGTAAAGCTCTCAACTTTCTTGACTTGTCCTATGAAATTTATTTATGCTTCTACAACGTCCTTGCAGAACCTACACATCTTAGTGCAGCTAGGTGTTCTGAGATTTTAGCTACTCCTTCTCCTGTTGCTCTAGTTGATCCACCTACTGCTCCAGTACCTGCTACCCCAGCCAATGCTGTTCCATCTACTGACTATCCACAGACAGTTAAGGGTCTCCACTATATCCTAAGAGACCACATGCAGCTGACCCAATCTCAGCATCAAGCTACTCTTGAATTAGTTAGTGCTTTAGAGACTCCCTGGACTGAATGGTCCGTAGATTATGAATTCTGTGATGTTATTGGCACTCAAGCGATCTCTAACACACTAGCCGATCTCCGCTTTGCTCAGTCCCATCAGCTTGGCGGCCCGAGCTTCTTTCCCAGCGATTTTACTTTTTTGGGCTACCGTGTTGAGGATCAGAAAGTATGCCAGTAATTTAATACTGCTGGCACATTTGACTGGTTCAGATCACTGGTGAGCCTGCTCACACTTCTGGTGGTGATGACTTTCGTGTTGAGTATCAGAAAGTATGCCAGTACTTTAATCCTACTGGCACATTTGACTGGTTCAGATCACTGGTGAGCTTGCTCACACTTCTGGTGGTGATAACAACGCTGTCGATCGGGATATAGGCGAGGATTGATGATATCTAGCTGTCATTATCTTTAGCCTAGATATTACGTTTAATAGATTTCTATCTATTGTCATCATGTCTTAGAAATGTCTTACATTCTGAGAACATTTAGTATCAGTTATGCAGTTTTTATTTACTAGCTACTTGTACAGATTAAAACTCTTTAAGTTTTATATGTACTAAGTGCATGTTTTCTTTACGGATGCTAGTAGTTTTTTTATTCGTATTCTCTTTCTTTTGGAAATATGCACATATCTCATACTTAGTAGTTTAGCTTAAATACAGCTTCTTATATATAACTGCTCTGTGATATATATGCTTTATTGTTAGTATCTCTTTCTTCACGATTGTTTTTTTGTTCACATAAATTGCATGGGGGCATTTCGGTAAACGACAACGGGGGAAAAATATAACACTTTAAAGGATTTCGAAGCATTTCTTTTGATCAAGGTATTATACCGGTCAAGTTTTGTCAATTATCAAAATGAAAAAGATTGTTTGCCCATTCGTCATGGTGAAACCCATTTTGACAATCGTCTAAACTCGAACTTGATATAAGGGCTACTCAAAACGGACTACGATAATTAGTACTGCTACCTTTTGAGATTTGCTCAGTCGTCGCATCTGTATTTTCCATTCTCAAATGATTTTATATAATTTTATTGAGTCTAGGAAAAATGTAAACCCTATCGTACTGGCAAATAGGCTTGACCAAAAACGTCTTTCAAACTACCAAACTTTGTTTACAAATAAACCTGTTTTAAACAAACGCAAAACCTCGTACTTAAAAAACAGCCCAAAAAGCCTATAACCCAGAGTTCGGACAGAGTTCTGCCAAAATCGGCCTGAACTCGGGTACATGATTGGTAAATTCGACAAAAAATGTTCTTATTATAGACTCGGCTGCAATGGTCAAAATTTTGAACGTTTGGCATCCAAATTCGATCAGAACTCGATTTTCAGCAATGCTATAAATAGAGGAGTTTTTCATTCCAAATCACTCATTCACTTTCTATCTTCTCTTCTCTTAGCTTTCATAGCTATTCAATACTTTCATTTTCAAATCCCAAGACTGTTTTACAATCTCTAGTCTACATGTCAGTACGCTACGGTATAGAAGTTTCAAAGAGTTGTAATCAGAGGATTAATCAAGAAGTTAACACTTCACAATTGAAGTCGATCGAGCACTCCAGATCTAAGCTCGGTGCGGTAAAGAGTTGCAAGCGCTCGGTTAAAGCTTGTGTTTCCAATAGTAGATTCAATTGGAAGTAAGAGTTCTCCGGCCTAGACTAGTACTCATAAGAGGAAACCAAAATATATCGCTGTGCTTGCGTTTGCTCTCTGTCCCTCTTAGTTACTGCTTTTATATAACTATGATATAGCCAATGCGATACGATTGTAATATTGTAGTGTTTGTATTTTAATTAGTAATATTCCGCTGCACACTCTATTCACCTCCAATAGAGTATTTGCTTAATATATCGGTCCTACAGACATCGATCCAAACTAAATGACCCAATATATGATTTTGACTATTTTTGAGCCTACTACATACATGCCTAAGTTGTCCCACTCAATCGAGACCCCATATGCTATTTAAATTCAAATGTCACATAAGACCGCTCATGTGACTTTTTAAGCCTATTTCCAATTGGGGTAATTTTTATTGAGCCTAAACTTGTCAACAAGTTGTGGTGGACTCGTTAGGGTTATCCCCATGTAGAGAGGCCCTTCTAAATATTTAATTCAAAACCAAATAGCAAAACTCTACAAATCCAATTCCCTATATTTGGAAACTTATATATTTATGTGCCAATCCCACTTGTATTTAGACTCCAAAACCCACCAAAACTTACCCAAATCTACTAATATTAGGCCAAACCTCCTCCATAAACCCTAAAACCTAGCCCCTTCATTGCCGAACTGTTGCTGCTGCCATCTCTTCTCCTTGTTGTTGTTCACGCACTTGCCGACCACCTCCAGCCCAACCACCTCAGCTCCGACATGCTCAAGACCCCCTCTACCATTCTTAGGCCGGCCACCACCTGGAACCACCCCTACAAGCCGTAACTGCCGCCCAAAGTCGACCCCAACGTGCTGTCCGAAAGTCACAGCATGTATGCCATCTTGCGACATCATTTTCTTCACTTCTAGACATCGAAACTTCGTGAAATGGGTTCCCCTATGTGTCTACTACCTTCATATAATTTTTATCGAAATTCTTTCTAGATTGGTCGGGGCACACGTTTTACCAAAGGGTCTCCAAACTGATACTTTTTGGTATATGTTGGTTTTGATCTAGTTGGAATAAGTTTTACCATTAATATCATATATAAAAACAACCATAATTTGATTATCTTCAATCCCCTATAATAACTTTCATAATTTTTCTGTTTTGATATTTATATCTTTACATCTTTGAAGAACAAATTCTGCCGTAAACTGAACTATCAAAATTACCATCTTGTGAGTCCAAAAATCATTTTTGTGTGCGTCCAAGGCTCAATATTATTGTTCTTTGACACATGATCATGAATATTTGATAATCTAAATAATTTTTTACCATTTATTTCAGTATTTCAAAGTTATTTTATTTATGGTTAAACAAGTTCTAATAACGTTGATTTACAATGTTGGTATTAGGTTCATCACGAGATGATTTCTAAATGGGTTTTATGCAATAATAATTATATGATTTATATTTCTAGAATACAAAAGATTTATTCAGAATTAGTATTGAATATTTTATACCTATATTTTGTGGGATTTTGTTAGTCCAAGAAGGAATATTATGACTAGTATATAGATTAGCTAACTCTTTGATGATAAATATATGTATATATGATATATAGAAGTAATAATGTAGTTATTAATATTAGTTATTATTATTTTTTTTATGAGTTTGTGAGATCGAGACTGCAAAAGTTGGAGTCGAATCCATAATCTACACTCTCGCGGAGATTCCAACCATGATACCATGCCACTGTGACCTCATTTTATTTCCTGCTATAAATAGACGTGTTGTTGTGTGTTAGGATTAGATGTGTTAGGAGAGCTTCCAAGTCTGACGTGGGTGCAGTCAATGATACCATCGATGACTGATAGTTGTAGAAGCATGAAATTTCAGGTGCATCCAAGATAAGAAACTCTTATGCGCCCCAAAGTACTATGCGCCCCCAAACATCATGCGCCAAAGACAGAATGTTGACACATCAAAGGATAGCAAAAAAAAAGAGGCACATAAAGATAAGATTTTTTATTTTCACATAAAAGTCTATTACATGTCCAAACTCTTTGTTACAACAAAAAGGTCTACTACGAAGAAAATGCCTAAACTACAGCTTGACGCATCACTTCGATGTCTCAGCTAGGCGCATCACTCTGACGTATCAGCGTAGGTGTATCACTCCTCATCAGAGCGAATCACTTCCTCGTCAACGCATGAGTGCTTCGTCTAATGAAGCACTTATTGAGCAGAACGCGGGTTGGCCATCATTCCAAACCCAGTGGCTCTTTTAGCAAAACAGAAGTCGGGGCACGACGACCCCGATCTTTGGTTGCAATAGGCATCCAATGCCAAAGCTTCTTCAAACAAGGAGATCCAAAGCCCATAGTTCTTCCGGAGGATCTAAGTCTTCTGAAGGATTTTATCGTCAAAGCTTCTTCGAACAAGGAGATCCAAAGCCTATAGTGCAACATCTTGCTAAGGAGGAGGATCGATCGAGTTCATCTTCATTCGAAAAGTTTAGTGAAATGAGAAGCAAACCTCTCTGACCGTAGCTATTTATAGGCTAGGACAAATCAAACACATGCACTAAGTGGCAACTTCCTCGAAGTCAGTACAATAAACTTGCATTAATGGTGACGAATCTGCCCCCTCAAATTCACTTAAGTCAAAAAATTATCAATTCAAGTCTCGAAAGACTCGACAAAGGTCACCAAAGAAGATGCACCACGTAGCGGATGCGCTCCTCAGCATCATGCGCCCCATGCCGATACGTCTAGTGACGAATACACATATGTGCACCCTAAGCTCGTCAACCATCAAAACATTTAATGCTATGTGACAGAACCATCATCACGCTTCCCGAAGACTGAGCAGTTAACAGTTTTTGAAAAAAATGAAGAGCCGTCGACGTCAGCCTCATCATTACTTATTTTATCGGTTATAGCTGTGCTCAGCCACATGGCTGACTGATCACCCGCATGCGCCTCCGCAACCATGCGCCCAAATCTCTGCATGCACCTCGAAAGCCATGCGCCCATACTTGCTTTTGACTCCTAAAAAGCTATGAGCCAAGTCTCCTCATGCGCCAGGTCTTAGGCGCATCCAGACAGATCGTCCTGCACCAAATCCAAGATCTTGGAGCCATGAACATGAGCCACGTGTCATTAACACAGTTCTGTATATGAATGGTTGCCAACCACCCAAGATCTCATCAACAACCAAATCTCAACAACTACCATGTGTCAGCTCTATCGCAACTCAATAGTGCAGTACAAACATATTCATCTCCAGATCCCTGGTGTATCGTCCATGCGCCCAACAAAGTCAGCCACGTAGCGTCCCTACGTGCAAGTTCTCCGTGCGTGCACCGCACATGCGTGCATAAGCAGATCATTCTGCTACCTATAAATAGGGGATCATTCCTTCATTCAATATCTCCAATCTCTAAGCTCGAAGCCCTAGTTATTGAACATTTTTTAACCACTTCAACATCGAGAGCACTTGCAAGAGTTCTAATTCTCTTCAAGTCACTGCTCGTTTTAGAGCAACCCAGACTTTCAGAGAGTTCGAGTTTGTCGTCAGATCATCAACACAGTCAAAGAATTGCCACTCGCTCCATCGCCACGATTTTCTGACAAAAAAAAATGTAATCCTAGGATTACATCTGAATCCTACATTATACTACGCTATGTTTGTAATTAAATTCAAAGTTCAATCAAAACAACTTATTTTAATGGCAAACAAACTGGCGACTCTGCTGGGGACCTATTCTCCTCCAACGAGAAGGTCGTGTCACAGTCTAACGACAATATGGTCGGCTGCTTCCAAAATTTGCTTGTGGTACGCCTCACTCAACAGGTGTACGAGGTGTTTATCTCTGAAGGCAGTACGAGTCCTTCGAAGCGATTGCCAAAGCCGAAGAAGACCCGCCAAGTCTGGGTGCGCAAAGGCGATGCACCGAGCACCACCATTGAAGGAGCGGCGCCACCATAGTCCTCCCTTCCAGCTGATGTTCTCAGTAACCAACACATTGCCACTGGTGCAGCACATCTGCCTGGGAAGCACAGTATTGACTGCACACCTTTTTATTCTTTCCAATCGAAGAAGATGCGCCGATGGAATAAGGGCACAGACAGTCTTTCGTGCATGAGCTATGATGTGCAAGAGAAAACCTCTGTCTTTGATAAAATCACTCTCTATCTTGGCAATGAAGAATTAGATTCTGAGTACTATGCGCCTTTACGGGCTAGTACTTAGAATCCTAAGGCAGTATGAGCCATGTGCCCCAAATATGCTATGCCAGCAGCAAACCAGAAATATGCGCTTAAAGTCATGAGCGTAGCTGATGGTAAGCTATACAGAGTCGACACGGGTGCTTTGGCACCCGCAACGAGTCAACTCTCGAGGTCTCCGTCCCACTTGGGCGCATCCCCTGTGCTTTGAACCAAGCTTGGTGGGGCAAATTTTGTGGCTTTGGACCCATGCGCCTGTGCGCATAAAGTGGGTTCAAGTCGTAATACATGTTGTCCTCCCACAAATAATTCGGGCACATTTTATGTGTTGGAACCAGATCAGGGGGCACAAATCACCAAAATGCCTGGCCCTGCTATGCACCTGAAGGGGGTACAAATGTGAAACTCTTCTTACATGATCTACACAATGTGATCACTCACAAACGTAGATTGGAGTAGATGACCTCCATGTACGATGTACCCCTCATAAGGCATACTTGTGCTATGGTCGCCATCAATTGTTGCTGTTGTGAGACAATGACCGCACCACCAAGGCGGTCTGTATTTTAACGACTGCAACCAGCTGCACCTATCCGACATCTTCTCTAAAGAAAAATACCAATAGACGACGAGACAGTACTCCCGGTCGCCTCGTGCCATGACGTTTCCAACTCCCATGTATCAGGAAGAAAAGCAAATACCACCAACTCCTCTGCCTTGGCTAGTCAATTGAACAGTTGACCGAAGAAAAGAAAAGCAGCAGTCTCGCCAACCGAGGTATTCTAGAATAGTTGGTTGAGGAGAAAGACGATACAAGCTGGGGGTGATCAGACATGGACAATCCATGACAACCCATCATTCGAGGATGAGGATATCTACTAAAGAACCGACACTGATGTAGCTGGGGGTAGCCGTACAAGACATCAGAAGAAGAAGCTCTTAGAACAACCTTCACACAAGAAAGCAAGGCAAAAAGTGCAGCATCGACCGATCCATCCCCTTCTACCAATGTCATGCCCGTCTACATGGTAGGGTGTGGCAACGAAGAAGAAATAGAAGCTTCAACTCTGGATATTGTATGGATCATGGACAACTTGGAAGATGGCCTCAAGACCCTCTCCACCACCATGCGATCTTTGACCAAAATGGTGTTTAAGATTCGAAATACTCTGACTTCTCAAAGGGCACATGTATCTACCAGTCATGATCCTGGGGCTAACGTAAGTCAAGTATACCCCCTCAATGGGTATCTTCAGGAATAGATCATCACATTGTACCTCTGATGTCAGCTCATTCGGGTACCAAGCTTCATAATTTATCTCCCTCACCTGCTCCTGGACAGAGGAGCTGGTTGAGATGGTGAGATATTTGTGTGATCGATTTGAAGCAAAAATAAACATGAGGAACGCCAGAAGCTTGGGATTCGACAACCTTATCCTCCCGAATGGAACAAAGTGGTTTATCATCCAAATATAAATTACAAACATTGACACCATTTGACAGGAAGGAGTCTTCCCGCTGATATCTGACCTAATTGCACTCTGTGATGGGACATCTTCCAAAGGAAGATGCCTTGCTTATAATTTTGTTCGTCGAGATATTGAAGGGAGTCGCCTACGACTGGTACTGTAGTCTCTCTGACAACTGCATATCCTACTTCGACGACTTAACACATCTGTTCCTTGATCGATTCTATCATGGAAGAAAAGATATGACAATGTCGCCTCTGATAGAAGTGGTCCAAAAGGAGAAAGAGACTGTTCGAGCTTTCATTGAGCGCTTTCGGCAAGCATATTTAAGGTTACCTCTGGGTATACCAGAACATGTCCTGATATATTCATGCAGCATGAATATGACGCCTGCGATCAAGCTCTGGCTCGACTCAGTCCAGCCTTTATCTTGGAGTTCGCTGATCATTGGTGCCAAAAATGCCGAGAAAAAGGCATCTGACGTACAACTTCTGGGGTTAGCTTTCCTGCGTTCGATAATAAAGGGAAATATGCCGCCGCAAAGAGTAATGGGCATGACCCGAAAGAAAAGTTTACATTAACTGTCAATGCCTCAAAAAGTACACAAGGGCCCGCTCAAAAACCACCGCCCGTACCAAGACTGAAGGAGGTTTAATCCTCTAATGACGAAGACACCCTTCAAATCTTCGATACGCTGAAGCAAAGCAAAAAAATCAAGTTGCCTGATCAAAAGAGACTCGACGAGGTTGACAGGATAGGCGATCTGAGGTACTGTCACTACCATCAGTTCATCGGGTATCCAACTCGAGACTGCTACATCTTGAAGAACTATATACAATGCATGATCAATACAAACGTCCTTTCGCTTGATTATGAGGAGAAGACAGTCTTAGCCAACATGGTGTCTTTCCAGTTCGGTACCTTACTACCTACTGAAGCTCAAGATGGCATCGTCCCCATCCCAAAGACGACAATGGAAGTAATCAACCTTCCACCAACTCGTGACATTACGAGTGGACTAATAGCACTTACGATGTCCTTAAGAGAGATCATGTGGGTCCACCTAGATCTAGCTCCAGAATTGACTCAACTGGAGATACATCCTGTCACGACCCGCACCCTTTTTTTAAACGGATATGAGACGTGTCCAAGCCAGCCTACGCCGCAGTGTCGGCGGTAGAACGCTATCACGGCCATGAAGATCAAAATCACAAACAATGCTCATTCACATAATTAATTTAACTTACAATGATCACAAGTTTTACATTTACAGAAAAATATAAACTTGTACAAATAAATGAATGACTACAACTCAACTATCTAGCTAGTCTCTAGGCTTTTATCTGCAAGTATTCCCGTCACTTCCCAAGCTAAGTGAGTCCACGGCTAACCTAAAAATGTTGGTTTCCAGTCAGGAATGGAACGAACATAATCCACTGAATACAATTTCAAATAAAGAAAATGACTATAAAACAAAGGTTAGACATCAATCATGAGTTTTGAAAATAAACAGTAAATACGGAAAACTAATAGACCCAAAATACTCTCCCTAACTGTTAGAAGTACCTTTGATATGTGACCGGTCTGGGGTACGACACCGCACGGTCTACGAGGTCTACTTGCATGAAAAATAAACACGGGCTACAATGTCTACTTGCAGAAAATAAACACGGGCTACACTACTTGCAGAAAATAAACACGGGCTACACTACTTGCAGAAAATAAACACGGGCTACACTACTTGCAGAAAAATAAACACGGGCTACAATACTTGCAGAAAATAAACACGGGCTATGGTCAGATCACACATCCTTGGTACTTCTCATTCCCGACTCAATAATTTATAATAGAGTATAAAAATCACATAACCAATGACTAATCAATAAAATATAGTAAAGATCAATATCGAAATGCAGACAATAAACTGTACTCGCCTGTGGTCCTCTGCTGGTGAAACCGACAGTCTGAACTACTCAATGTGCCACAATAGTTAAAACCCGTACAACAGTCCCCGAAAGCTGAAATAAACATTACCAATGTTTTTAGAATAGTCAAATTAGCTAGGGTTGCCTGTCCTTAGGTCCAATTCTGGACACAGGGGCAAAACGATAATTTCGGGCAAAAATGATATCCGCCGTTGGACCCACTTTGCACCGAAAAGCGTGCCAGAGTCAATGGTCTCTAAAATTGTCAAACTACATGTCTACGGATCCAGTTTTCCGATACGAACCCAACCGTATGTCCAAAGTTGGATTCTGGTGGGCCGTGCACAAAATTGCCCGTTGAGTGGGACCGTGGGCCCCGCAAAACGACGATTTTATCAACGGTCTCAAAATCGGACCAAACTTGGCATACTGGACCAGAAAAACGATACGGTTCTGTTGGCACAAGTTTTGTCTCGATCTGACAAGCATGCACAAAGTAATTAAGAAATTTGCAAAGTGCACGATACGGTGAATTTCGACGGATACGTATCAAATTCGTCGCGCGCACGCGACCAATTTGAATTCCGTCAAAGCCCACACGACCACGAAGCCATTACGCAGCTTTCGATGCTTTCAGTTTGCGACCACGTCATCCCGATTGGCGTGACGCACGTCGTGTGGAATATTTTTCTAGTTTTCAAAACAGGTTTTTGGGAAACTTTGGGATTCGATTTCTCGGCGAGTAGTCGATGAATTCAAATTCCGTAAGAAGGAATTCGAAGCCCTACATGTTGTCAAAAAGTTTCTTTAAATAGTTTTCTAAATTCCTAACTGGTTGATCAGAATCCATCTCGAAACATGAGGGTTTTGACTAGAAAACTGTTCTGATTTGGATCAGTTTTTCGTCAATGTTCGTGTCGGTTTATCGGGCAACCTAGGGTACCTCAATTCAAACTATTTGAAGGGATAGGGAGTCGAATATGTTGTCTTCCTATCGAACCAATTGGTTCGAGAAACCATGACGAGATGAGAGCGTGGGATACCTGCGAAGTTGACGTTGCGTCATGTACTGCTGCCGCTGCTCTGTCCCGTAACAGTCATTCGCGCGCGTGCGCGGCCGGCTCCGGCGCTCGCGCTGCGGCAGGATTGGTCGCCAGGGTCGGTGGGTGGTGGTGGCGTCGAGTTTTGCTCGAGTTTAGGGTTTCGAGCGGTTTCGTCTCTCTCTCCTACACCGACTATATATATATATATATATATATATATATATATATATATATACGTATAACCGAAAGTCTGGGGGTCGGGTTCGATTGCAGCTGGGCTAGGTGGGGATTAGCTTCTTGGGTCGGGTTGTTTCAACGGGTGTGGGATTGCCTGGCTCGGCCTGGGCCCAAGGCTGGGCTGGGCCTCTGGAATGGGATGGATTTATTTCCTTTACATATAATCATGCATTCAAATATATGTATACATATATATTTTTACACATACCAATGTATGTATATATTTATATATATATACCTACACTTGTATACTTGTATACATTTATACTTACATACACAATATTATACTATATATTTATATATACGTACACATATTTTTATATATATTATATATATTTATATATATATACACATATGTATACATGGTATTATTTGTATTTATATATACACAAACCCACATATTCCTATATATTATACATACACACATATATTCCTATGTAAATATACATATATACATAATATATATATAAATACATAAATACACGTAAACAATATATATATTTATATATATATATACACATGCACACACTCATAAATAGTTAAATACCTATATATATATATATATATATATATATATATATATATATATATATATATATATATATATATATATATATATATATTTTTTTTTTTTTTTTTTATATATATGTACATATATATACCTATATATGTACACACATATGTATCCTTATATATATTACAATACTATGAAAAAAATTATGTACATATATAATGATTCCTATACATATAGCATGTATACATCCAAGCCATAAAATATAAAGAAATAATATAATACTCTAAATAAAATAATATTTAATAATATAACATTTTAAATCATTTAATATTAAATAAAATACACTATCTAGATCATGCACAGAAATAATACAATTGTAGCCAATAAAATATATGCATGGACGGGCTACGAGTCTACAAGGCTGGGGCTTGGCTCGGTTGAGCCGGGTCGAGTCAAAACTGAACATGGTGCAATAGTTAAAATAAAATAGGTATTTATAATCATGGAAAATAAGTAGCATGTGGGGACTCAATAAAATGGGACACAAGTGTCGGACGGGTAGTAGGCTTCATGAGGGCCATGTCCATATTTTGGGTTGGCAGGTTTGGGTCGATGTCGGGTCCCGAAATCGAATTGGAAGTCAGGTCATATTTTACGGTGGATAATTAATTGGCCTAAATTGATCCAAAAGTTGCGCGAAGCAAATGAAGCACAAGATGATGTGTCTGAGTGGGACACGAAGGTCATGGGTGTAGGGTGTCTCGAGTAGATCATGCATGAGGAATTGGTTTCGAGAAAACGACTAGTCTTGTGCTCTGAAATTAAAAGACACGACAACGTGCAAATTACGATCAAATAAAAGAGTGGGAAAAGTAATTATAAATTAAATGGTCTAAATTTATCCGAAGTTACGCGAAGCAAAAAGAGCACAAGGGAACAAGTTTGAGTGGGACATTATATTTCAAAATGAAGATAATCTTGTCCACTACAAAACTCAAGAAGGAAGTTTCCAGAGATGGACATCTCTGACGCTCCAAAAATCAAAGGCACGGAGAAGTACAATTAAGAATAAAATAACCACGATAAAATAATTTATTGAAATAATTCAATCAGAAAATTAAAAAATCAACCCGAAAATCAGGGTGCTCACATCCTACCCACCTTACAAAAATTTCGTCCTCGAAATTCAAATTCATAATTATTTCTTAAAATTCAAAGTCTTTAATCTCCTCAAATTTAATTTCTCCAAAAAAAAATTTTTATAGCCCTCTCTAACCACTTGTAATTATGAAACCTCGAGGGCTTCTACCCACCTTTGGTCACGCTACTCCTTCAAGGGTATGTCACTAAAACTTTATAACCTTCCATCAAGTTGCTAGAGTCATCATCCCTAGATATCTAAGACATATGACGTCTATATGCCCACATATCTATCAAACAACCCGAACTTAGCAATCAGTAATTTACACTAGTAGCTAAGAAATATTGGTAAACTCTAGTAAGCAAGAAAATTCGTCGCTCCGAAGTAGGAAGGACAGGAAGATAAGGCAGAATAATCGGGAGCAACGGTGAAGTTTCAAGAGCAGTGGAGAGTATCCAATGTTGCAGATAGAAAGGAAGTTTATGAACCCCTGCCTTATTTACTAGATTGGGCTACTCTAGTCCAGTCACTTACTACACCGAAGGACTCTTCGTTTCCTAGAGGGCTTGCAATCCTTGCAATGCATAAATTCCGTTCTCAAAATTCTAAACAGTTTCCATAATAGAACGGAATCTGGGAAATCAAGATTGTGATCTTTTCCGTGGTTATTTAAACACACGAACAAGGGATATAAAATGTAATACAAGATCATATCGCAACTTCCAGGTAACTGGAATAATGGTTACGAAAGACACCACATTCTAAGAGGTGGATATTACTTAATTGGTATAGGGACCTATTTTAAATAGTTCGACTTACAGTCCAAAAATAATGGTACGTATGGATGGACTTCACTGGGTCTTAATGGGTTCCTCAATTGTACATCAATTGTCGGTTGGATGAACCTTGGAATTCAATCTACATGGACTGGACAAGATCCCATTATTAACTACTTCTACTAGGTCAGGGTAACCTAGAGTAGGTTTCAACCCAAGTGGTTGAGCTAGTTGGACAGTCGGGTTGGTTAAATAGGTTCTCTAAGCCCTGAAGGTGCGCCTTTCGTGACTTCTGTGTTTAAGTGGCACGAGAAGACACCATTGAGTGGCACACTAGTGACATGTGCGCAGTGGGCTCGAGTCGATCACAACCATATATTGGGTTGAAGGCTTCGAGTCGAAGTTGAGTCCCTAATCGTAATCGAGAAGTTTACCGGTACCGTGGTAAGGGTTATAGTTAGTCCTTTCTACCTGAAAGTCGTACCATAAAAATAGAGTACAAGGGGACGTGTTTGAGTAGGACATGATATACCTAGATAAAGGTGGACTCGTCTAGATCTTACATATGAAATTTGTTGGAAGGTAACAACTGGTCTCGTGCTCCGAATATTAATGACACGACCGGGGACACAAAATGATCTAAATGAAAAGTGGGAGTCCAAGGACACTAATCATCACCCCAGTGGAAAATTATTCTAGTCATTCGGTAATCTTAATATACTCCCAAAAATTTTAGGAGGCTTACAGTCTACCCACCTTAGAAGCTAGGATATGATTTTGGGAATAAAGAGGTTAGAAAAAATTCCAATGTCCGGATATTGTACCTCGACTCTTATAAATGAAGAATAAGGCACGGCGTAACGGAATATGGTAGATGTAAGTCAAGTCAATGATCAATCCTCAATAAATGAGAAACGAGGGTGTATAATAACACATGGTCGATAACATAGTTGAACATACCCATCCATAGTGTGCAAGAGTTATCGACGGGGTAACCAGCTCCAAGGCATGTCCTATGAAGAGATTTCTAACAACTGAGTCGTGAATCTCTAGTTGTGTCAAACCAGTCAGACTATTATCATAAGGGTTCTAGTGGCATGGACTGTAGTGATCATGCGTTGTTGTTGACAACTGGTATATCATAATTTGACAGGGTATTTAATCTATGGTATTAGCTAAACAAGTGACTGTGGTGTTCCAATACTAGTTAGGTCTTAATATCAAACATTTACATAACTAGAGTAATATTTGTTGGAAACCAATCTCGGGAGGAGTGTCACGGTAAATGATTACACTATTGTCCACTCATCTCATATCTAACTGTAGGCTTCGGTCGAGGAAGGGTTGGTTCAAGGCTTAAGGGTTGCTAGTTAAGGCAAGCTTCCAGCAAAAATTAGAGACTCACAACCTTTGGTCTCAAAGAATAGGTAGTCTCCTAGGTAGGCATTTCGACTAAGAGTAAAACCCTAATCATTCTTAAATTCAGATGGCTTGAAAGTCCCGATAACAGTTTGGGGTCGAGAGGAGAATGAGTAACTCGATCACATGGCTGGCTGACGATAACTACCCTTGTGTATACAACTACCATAGCCATGGGGATATGCGGTATCTCTCTCTACTATTACGAGCTTTCGCCTTTCCAAATCGGTGAAGGAAAAAAACAATAAAGAATTCAAGGGAGACATTACTGAATATAATTTCACGAATCAAAGGCGAACATATAATTCAAGAGGAATTGTCAAAGCAGTCGCGGATGAGATCCTAGATACCTATATATCTCCATCCACGTAGTGTAATTAAACGAAGAGCGAACCAAAAGCATCATGGTTGATCAGACCATAATACACTGATTCTGATTAGACAATAAGTTAGTGGACGTCCCCAATAAACATATATCTTGAATCAAGCTCGATAAACGAGTAAGCTTACAAAAAATTAGGCTGTAATAGCAGCGTTGGTCAAGATAGTCAAGATACAAGTACGCGAGATTTTTTGAAAGATGGCACAAATAGTTCGTGTTTTGTGAGAATCAAACCTTACCCGGTGTTCTTGCTTATACAGTCTTCCTACTATCTTCTGATCCACAAGGACTTGGTCGACTAATGGGTTATGGTCATTCTAAATTCCATATTCTAGGTAACCCTATTAGTGTTAGTCGATATCCTCGTCAATAGGTCACAAGGACCACGGAATGCTAGATCGGAAGACGTGCTATCCAACTTACAAAACTTCTACCAATATTGGCTTCGGATCTTATGGAACACACAGGGCACTGTCCTATCCTCTATAGTATCCTTAATTTGTAATCACGTCTGAAGTCATTTCACCGAGGACTATGCCTCGCCCGTAAAATCGGGCTGTGGTAATCCTTGGTTTCGTAACTCAAATATGATACAAATCGAACATTATTTAACTCTATCCAATATTGGCTCAAGGATAACTACGATCAAGAGTGGACCACTAGTCATATCTCTAGCAAATTCTATAACCGATATTTTCCTAATCTCCTTTCCACTCTAGGGGTCGTGTCTCGCCAGTGTGCTGCTGGCTGCAGTGAATCCCTAGTCTCCAAAATTTAAATAAATGGCGACAGTGCGCTGCTGTCCTGCCAGTATAAGTTAACTAACATTCTCGTAACTATATCTGTAAATAAATCCCTGAGCTTCTAGAGATTCAAACAAGTTGACTATGAAATAAGGCATAAATATTTGCCCTATCAACCCTTAAAATAAAAGATTGAGCGGGGAGGAAATAATTGAAGACAAAAAGATACACAAACATTCTAATGTCTATTCCATGTGTATTCAATCATTGAGGAAAACTTTAAACCAAAACTAACTCGAGGTCCGTATGGGGATAACAATAATCAGAATTTATATAAAATATTAATTCCTAGGGCAAATAGAAACTAAATAGACAGTTCGACTAAGATATGAGGATGATATCTAAGAGGCAAAGAGAAGGATCTGCCCAATTCATCAAGGTTAGATCATAAATTATATGAAGCCCTGTCTCACCAAGTGAATAATCTATCCACTTTGGATCGTGTTGCCATATCGAGAGATAATAGTGTACCTATGGGGATATGACAAACAATCAACATTAATAACTCCTCATCTAAATTGCATGGCCTAGACTACCCATCGGTCAATTTGTATAAGGGACTCTTAGTCCTAGTCATTCTCTTAAATTAAATTAATCCTTGTTCGTGAATGAGCATGTTCTAGTCGCAGGCTCGCAATAGTACAACTAACTTAAGTACCATCACGAGTTCGCATGAGTTGCAAAAACAGACCTGCATGGGCCACCTCAAAAACTTGTCACGACCCGCACCCATTTTTTTTAAAAGGATACGAGACGTGTCCAAGCCAGCCTACGCCGCAGTGTCGGCGGTAGAACGATGTCATGGCCATGAAGATCAAAATCACAAACAATGCTCATTCACATAATTAATTTAACTTACAATGATCACAAGTTTTATATTTGCAGAAAAATATAAACTTGTACAAATAAATGAATGACTACAACTCAACTATCTAGCTAGTCTCTAGGCTTTTGTCTGCAAGTATTCCCGTCACTTCCCAAGCTAAATGAGACCACGGCTAACCTGAAAATGTTGGTTTCCAGTCAGGAATGGAACGAGCATAATCCACTGAATGCAATTTCAAATAAAGAAAATGACTATAAAACAAAGGTTAGACATCAATCATGAGTTTTGAAAATAAACAGTAAATACAGAAAACCAATAGACCCAAAATACTCTCCCTAACTGTTAGAAGTACCTTTGATATGTGATCGGTCTGGGGTACTACACCGTACGGTCTACGAGGTCTACTTGCATGAAAAATAAATACGGGCTACAATGTCTACTTGCAGAAAATAAACACGGGCTACACTACTTGCAGAAAATAAACACGGGCTACACTACTTACAGAAAATAAATACGGGCTACACTACTTGCAGAAAATAAACACGGGCTATACTACTTGCAAAAAAATAAATACGGGCTACAATACTTGCAGAAAATAAACACGGGCTATGGTCAGATCACACATCCTTGGTACTTCTCATTCCCGACTCAATAATTTATAATAGAGTATAAAAATCACATAACAAATGACTAATCAATGAAATATAGTAAAGATCAATATCGAAATACAAACAATAAATTGTACTCGCCTGTGGTCCTCTGCTGGTGAAACCGACAGTCTAAACTACTCAATGTGCCACAATAGTCAAAATCCGTACAACAGTCCCCGAAAGCTGAAATAAATATTACTAATGTTTTTAGAATAGTCAAATTAGCTAGGGTTGCCTGTCCTTAAGTCCAATTCTGAACACAGGGGCAAAACGGTAATTTTGGGCAAAAACGATATCCGCCGTTGGACCCGTTTTTTACCGAAAAGCGTGCCAGAGTCAATGGTCTCTAAAGTCATCAAACTACATGTCTACGGATCCAGTTTTTCGATACGAACCTAATCGTATGTCCAAAGTTGGATTTCGGTGGGCCGTGCACAAAATTGCCCGTTGAGTGGGAACGACGTGGGGCCCGCAAAACGACGATTTTATCAACGGTCTCAGAATCGGACCAAAATTGGCATACAGGACCAGAAAAATGATACGGTTCTGTTGGCGCAAGTTTCGTCTCGATCTGACGAGCGTGCACAAAGTAATTAAGAAATTTGCAAAGTGCACGATACGGTGAATTTCGACTGATACGTATCAAATTTGTCGCGCACACGCGACCAATTTGAATTCCGTCAAAGCCCACACGACCACGAAGCCGTTACGCAGCTTTCGAAGCTTTCGGTTCGCGACCATGTTGTCCCGATTGGCGTGACGCACGTCGTGTGGAACAATTTTCTAGTTTTCAAAATAGGTTTTTGGGAAACTTTGGGATTCAATTTCTCGGCGACTATTCGATGAATTCAAATTCCGTAAGAAGGGATTCGAAGCCCTACATGTTGTAAAAAAGTGTCTTCAAATAGTTTTCTAAAATTCCTAACTGGTTGATCAGAATTCATCTCGAAACATGAGGGTTTCGACTAGAAAACTGTTCTGATTTTGATCAGTTTTTCGTCAATGTTCGTGTCGGTTTATCGGGCAACCTAGGGTACCTAAATTTAAACTATTTGAAGGGATAGGGAGTCGTATATGTTGTCTTCCTATCGAACCAATTGGTTCGAGAAACCATGACGAGATGAGAGCATGGGATACCTGCGAAGTTGACGTTGCGTCATGTACTACTGTCGCTGCTCTGTCCCGTTACAGTCATTCGCGCGCTGCGCGCGCGGCCGGCTCCGGCGCTCGCGCGGCGGCGGGGTTGGTCGCCAGGGTCGGTGTGTGGTGGTGGCGTCGAGTTTTGCTCGAGTTTAGGGTTTCGAGCGGTTTCGTCTCTCTCTCCTGCGCCGACTATATATATATATATACGTATAACCGAAAGTCTGGGGGTCGGGTTCGACTGTAGCTAGGCTAGGTGGGGATCAGCTTCTTGGGTCGGGTTGTTTCAGCGGGTGTGGGATTGCCTGGCTCGGCCTCGGCCCAAGGCTGGGCTGGGCCTCTGGAATGTGATGGATTTATTTCCTTTACAGATAATCATGCATTCAAATATATGTATACATATATATTTTTACACATACCAATGTATGTATACATTTATATATATATACCTACACTTGTATACTTGTATACATTTATACTTATATACACAATATTATACTATATATTTATATATACGTACACATATTTTTATATATATTTATATATATATATACACATAAAAAAATATATATATATATATATACACATATGTATACATGGTATTATTTGTATTTATATATACACAAACGCATATATTCCTATATATTATACATACACACATATATTCCTACGTAATATACATATATACATAATATATATATAAATACATAAATACACGTATACAATATATATATTTATATATATATATACACATGCACACACTCATAAATAGTTAAATACCTATATATATATATATATATATATATATATATATATATATATATATATATATATATATATATATATATATATATATATATATATATATATGTGTGTATATATATATATATAAAAAAAAAAAAATGTATATATATATAGATATATATATATATATATAAAAATATATATATATATATATATATATATATATATATATATATATATATATATATATATATATAAAATATATATATATAAAAAAAAAAAAAATATATATATATATATATATATATATATATATATATATATATATATATATATATGTACATATATATACCTATATATGTACACACATATGTATCCTTATATATAATACAATACTATGAATAAAATTATGTAAATATATAATGATTCCTATACATATAGGATGTATACATCCAAGCCATAAAATATAAAGAAATAATACAATACTCTAATTAAAATAATATTTAATAAGATAACATTTTAAATCATTTAATATTAAATAAAATACACTATCTAGATCATGCACAGAAATAATACAATTGTAGCCAATAAGATATATGCATGGACGGGCTACAAGTCTACAAGGCTGGGCTTGGCTCGGTTGAGCCGGGTCGAGTCAAAACTGAACATGGTGCAATAGTTAAAATAAAATAGGTATTTATAATCATGGAAAATAAGTAGCATGTGGGGACTCAATAAAATAGGACACAAGTGTCGGACGGGTAGTAGGCTTCATGAGGGCCATGTCCATATTTTGGGTTGACAGGTTTGGGTCGATGTCGGGTCCCGAAATCGAATTGGAAGTCAGGTCATATTTTACGGTGGATAATTAATTGGCCTAAATTGATCCAAAAGTTGTGCGAAGCAAATGAAGCACAAGATGATGTGTCTAAGTGGGACACGAAGGTCATAGGTGTAGGGTGTCTCGAGTAGATCATGCATCAGGAGTTGGTTTCGAGAAAACGACTAGTCTTGTGCTCTGAAATTAAAAGACACGACAACGTGCAAATTACGATCAAATAAAAGAGTGGGAAAAGTAATTGTAAATTAAATGGTCTAAATTTACCCGAAGTTACGCAAAGCAAAAAGAGCACAAGGGAACAAGTTTGAGTGGGACATTATATATCAAAATGAAGATAATCTTGTCCACTACAAAACTCAAGAAGGAAGTTTCCAGAGATGGACATCTCTGACGCTCCAAAAATCAAAGGCACGGAGAAGTACAATTAAGAATAAAATAACCACGATAAAATAATTTATTAAAATAATTCAATCAGAAAATTAAAAAAATCAACCCGAAAATTAGGGTGCTCACACATCCTACCTCCAAAACGAAAGACAAGAAGATCAAGTCTTGTCGTACAGTCACTACCTCCCCTAGGGAAGCCCTTCCTATTCAGACGTGCTCACAGATGAACGTCCAACAAGAGGAGGCCCTGGTCTAAGTGATGCCTTCTATCACTACCACGGTTGTCCAAGGAGAAGGCTCATCCCAACCTCCAGAAGTCGACAAACAGAAGTAGAAGCAGGCTTATTTTGATAGGCCTCTACGAAAAGACAATCCTTCGAGGTTGACTAGACCCCACAATTTTGACATACTGGCGTAACTTGCTAGTACTCGAGAGGCTCTATGTGAAGCACTGAAGGATGCTAAGTCTCTCATCAGCCAGGTCAAGCAGCTTGAAGAAGATCCAACAGTATGTTCGTGCTGCCATAGCATAGGGGAAAATCATCCGCATTATCACCTTTACCCAACAAGAGATGCTACTCAAGAACAACTGACAAAATAGACCGTTGTATTACATAAGGTACATCGGTGCCATCCGCAACATCACCTTCCCTTAGCATTATCCTTCAGACATTGGGGATCCCGATGCATCGTCTGACTGCATCCAACACTACAATCAGCGAACCACTGGGTATGATCTGGTTGAAATGTCATATTAGAGATCTCTATACAGAGGTGACTTGCTATGTCGTGGACGCGAACGTCAACTATAACATCTTGTTGGGGCGACCATGGATACATGAATACATGGTGGTGCCATCTATTCTCCACCAATACATGAAATATGTGTCCACCAGCGGCATAGTCAGGACAAAGTTTGCTGATGTCGATCCCTTCAGAGGGATTGAGGCCTTTTTTACCGACTCTGATCTGTACAAATCAATTCGTCTGGATGATGAAGCCAATGATGCCTATGACGAAGTAGAAGCTGAAGCAGAGGCCGATACCGAAGCAAAAATCACAACTGGTGTCCCTTTGAAGGCACGACTCAGGAGGAAACCTTCCTAAGCATCGGCCCCTATCGTAGTTAAGCTACCCGAGAAGGGACTAGCCTTTCTGGTTGAAACAACAACTGAGGTCCCTTTGTAGATACGGCTCAAGGGGAGACCTCCCCAAGTGTCAGCTCCTCTTATAGTGAAGCTGCGCAGGAAAGCACCAGTCTCCATGGCGCTAGCTGATGTACCTCTCAAATTATGACTCAAGGGGAAGCCTCCCCAATTATCGAATCCCCATGTGGTCAAGCTATGAGGGGAAGGCCAACATCTCTCTCAGTATAGGCCCAAGAGCCGTTACGGGTCAAACTCCCGATGAACTCTTTCGAATCACCCAAGGTTACTATAGTGCTCACTGACAAAGAATTTTGAGTGTACATATCTGCCGATGTTGACGCCACCCCTTGATGATGTAATTTTCTGGGACAAGATCCCGTATTTTATCAATAAAAGACTGTCTTTGAATTGTTCTAGTTTTCCATATTGGAATGCCATATATACACTATATAATGCCTTATAGTCATTGCAAACACAAATAATGACTGTTAATCATTTAAATCGAGTCGTCCTGTGCCAAGGAGTCTGTTATATAGTTCTGCCCCGAAACCAGGCCGAGAAGCCTATTATCTTTGGCATAGTCCAGCATCATCAAGACCTTCCTTCAGTCAAGCCACAACTTGACAATGGTAGAATACAAGTATACCGGTACACCGATCAAGCAAAGTATCTCATCCAAAAGATGGGTTTCTGATTTGAAAAGCGGCCAGGGTCTGAACTATGGTTGGGGCCGACGTCTTCCTTTACGGCTCCCAGTCCCAAAAGGAAAGCCACAAGACTATTACCATCGCACTCGACGGAGGGTAGGCTACATCACACCTCTGACAACCCCAAAGAGTTCAGAAGTGGAAGAGGCTATACATTGTCACTCATCTGAAGCTTTAACTTGTGACTCCGATACCAGTATAGGTCTGATCTTCAGGAAAGTATCGTCAGTCAACATGATATCCACACATCCTTTAGAAGAAGAAGACGATGATCAAGCAGTAGAGTTATTCGAGGAAGAACCCTGTGTAAACCCCCTAAATTTCTACTACGATTTTTTTAAAATTTTGTATTTATTTTGTACTTCGCAAACGAGTTCGCATTGTTGTATTGTGTAGCGTACAAAATTTACGTTTCGTATTTGCTCGACGAGTACGAATATGTGTCGAGGTACATATTTTAGAAAAACATCCGTATAAATTTTATTTTTAATAGGAAAGTACATGTTCAAACAAAGGTGATAAATATTTTTATTTTGTATAAAAAGGTTATTTTATTCGTCGTTTACAAATAAATTATGATTTGGATATTGTGGTTTAATATTTTGCGAAATGTAAAATTTGTTTATTAATATATTCTGTTATTTATAAAAGCTAGTTCATGAATTAATATTTAAGTATTTATCATGATTTTTGAAATTAATTATTACCATATTTATTTAATCATGAAAATGATATTTGGGATTTTGTTAATTTTAATATTTGATTAAATATGGTAAATTAAATTGCAAAAGATTTTATTGACTTTATTTAAAATATTTTAAATTAAGTATAGAATTTATTTAGATTGGATTTGATTTGGATTGAATTAGTTTAAATCAAATTTAAATATAATATGATATTATCTAGGGGAATTTAAATTCTCCCAATCCCTATCCAACTGGAAATTCCTACCTCCTATAAAAAGAGAGGTACTCCTCCAGAAACTTCCACCATCAACAGATGTGCATCGTGTCTGTGTCCACCATTCTTATTCTATGTTATACAA
This sequence comes from Iris pallida, assembly GCA_029216955.1. NCBI lineage: Eukaryota > Viridiplantae > Streptophyta > Magnoliopsida > Asparagales > Iridaceae > Iris > Iris pallida. Next base: position 55,606 of record JANAVB010004462.1, on the reverse strand, counting down.
GTACATCAAATACCGCGTCGGACACACCTCGACACAAATCAAATCCTAACCCTACCTCTAAACTAATCCCTCATCCTAACAGCAGATTCCCGATGCCGTGAATCCCCGATCGTCTATCCGCCACCTCTCCATCGTGACAACCTCCGCCACTGCCATCATCACCTCTGACTTCACCCCCACCATCACCGTCACCACCACTACCGAAGCCCTCGCCAAACCCATCGGTGCCAACGACTTTGCCAACGCCACAACCATCACCAACATCGTCATCATCTCCACCACTCCACGGCCATCTCCTCTACGCTACCACCACACACCTCCACAACCACCGCTGCCCGCACCCAAATCTGCCACCGGCCGTCCTGCCGGAAAAACCTCGAGTCACCACCGTGGTCACCCCAGACCCGTCGACATTGCGTCCTCACCCTCTCCTCCGAACCCATCACCACCACCACCACCAGAAATAGGAGAAGGGGGAAGAAACTCTCACCTCGGCCCGCGAGATTCGGCATTCCCGCACCATAACCGAGGAGTCGTCGGCGTGCGCGCCGACACCGCTTTTAAATCATGTTGTCGAATTATGGTTGATAAATGCATTAAAATATTGAACTTCAATTTTGAGATTGCTTTTTATATGCTAAGAGTTTTTCTAGAGTTGTTTGAAAACTTTGATTGATTATGAAATTTTTATGGATACATGAATTATGAACTCTTGATTTAAATAGTTGGATTTAAACGTTAAGTTTTGGAAAAAGTTAGTAGTAACATGGTAAAAGTTTACTTTGAGATTATTAAAGGAATTTAAATTGTTAGCCATGGTTTAATTGGATAGCTTAGAGTAAATACAATTTTGGTGGGTTATTTTTTAATATTAATTAGAAACTTTTTTAAGGAAATTTGAATTTTAAATGGTAGGCCACCAAGATAACCCTAACGAGATCGAAGGATTTTACCTTAATTGCCATATCCTCCATGACCATGATAGTAGTATATACACAAGTGTTGTTAGTCATCTCCAAGATCATGTGGTTATATTTCGATCTGGACTCCCTCGACATTCCCTCAAATCTAGATTTTAAATCGTGACCTTCTAATCATTTAAAACTTAAGAAATAATTAGATTGCTCCTTGATCATACCCCATCAAGTGGCTATCACATCTCTAGAAACTATATTCCTAACTTATTTTACCATGATCTATTAGAATCTAAATTATCTTTATTTCATGCTTTAGCTTGGTCATTTATTTTGTGCGTTAATCATTATCTCATGAACTCCCACTTTCTATTTTAAATTCTTTTGTGTCCTTTACCGTGACTTGGATATTTGGAGCACAACACTAGACTTTTCCATCCAACAATTTCCATATGCAAGACCTAGACGAGCCCACCTTCATGTAGATATATCATGTCCCACTAAAACACGTCTCCTTGTACACTATTTTCTTGATATGACTTTCTGGTCAAAATGGCTAAGCTATAACCTCTACCCTAACACCAAAATACTTCCTGACTTTAATTAGAGATCAAACTTTAACTCAATTCTTTTGACCCGATATACGATTGTGTTTTACTTGATTTTCTTTAATGCTTAATTTTGTGCCTTACCTTGATTGCTTAACTCATTATCCCATCACACTACTAGTTTAACTCTTGTAAGTTGGGTAGAATACCTCACGACCTAACCAACATTTTTGTGGACCACATTGATAGGTTCACTTGGACCTTAGAATTCAGTGGACCCTAACTTATCTAGTCAACCAAGCCGACTGTATAGGCCCAAACTTTGGGCAAGACTTGATTTTTAAAGAACCTTGGACTATTTAATTCCCTTTATCATGGTCCCTTACTTATACTTTGACTATTTTTAATGCTAACTTAGCATAAATTTTGCAAGCTTATATTCTTATCAAGCTTGATCATGACATATTTTATTGGGTCGCTCCCACTAACATACTATCTAATCAGAACCGGTGCATGATGGTCTGATCAACCTATTGTACTTGGTTCGCTTTTTCATATATTATTCTACGTGTATGGAGACATAGTCAAACTTGCCCTAGGGTCTCATCCGCGACTGCCTTGACAATTCTACTTGAAAATTTTTCATCGACTTTGAAACACTTATTCGTATTCGATAATATCTTCTTCAAACTCATTAATATTCGTCTTTCGCCTATATTAGAAAGATAAACACTCAAACTTGACATCCCCTTTAGTTTTCCTATCACCTATGGCCACGTGTAGTTAGCCATTACCAACCCATGGTTATATCCTCGTCTTAAAACTTTTCGTCCTATTCCCCGATCCTATATCTTATATCGTGACTTTCAATTCGTTTGGAAACCTAAGAATGATTAGAAGCGTTTCTTAATTCGTACCCCAACTTGGATTACTACTATACAATCTTCTCTAAGGAACCATGTCCGCAAGGGCTCCAAATTATTTATGTTGAATCCTTGTTCTTTATTTCGTGTCATGTCTTGATTTGTTTAAAGACATAATCTATTAGCTTTCAATAAATTAGTAACCTTCATATAGTATCCAAGGCATAGTCGTAATTTACTTTCCAAAGTTATCTAAATCGAGATTTGCTAAACTTATCCATTTTGTTGTCCGTCCCTTGCTTGTACAAATACTTGTTCGTGTTTTTCTTATGCAAAATCCTTCTATCCCCTCAACCTTACCTTCCTAGTTATTCCTAAAATTTTGAGGACAAAATTTTTGTAAGTTGGGTAGGATGTAAACCCCCTAAATTTCTACTTTAATTTTTTAATATAAATTGAGTATTTAAAATTTTTACTTGGTATTTGTACGTCACATAGTCGTATTATACGTCGCGTACGAAATTGTCGAATGGGACGTCGCGTATGAGTCCGCATTTTCGTATGTATCGTTGAGTGCGAATATGTGCGAGGTACATATTTTTGTAAAAATATTTTATTTTAAAAAGCTTAGTTTTTCAAATAATAAATAATAAATATTTTCGATTACTTAAAGTTGTAAAATGCGTTGCATTTGCAATTTCCAAAACCTATTTTTACATCATAAAAATGTTATATAAATGGTAGTTTGAAAACCATGTTTTATGCAAATATTGATTACATATGAGGAGCATAAATTTTTATTATTCATATATAATGCTATTTTCAAAATTTATTTAATATTAATAATTTACTATTCGAAAAAGTATTTTAAAATAGTGTGTTGATTTAAATTTAACGGATCATGATAATTTACATTTGAAAAGATTTTATTTTTTTATTTTAAATAGGTTTTAAAATAGTATGTAGCTATATTGGATTGGATTTGATCCAATTATTTTTATTTATTTGAACTAATTATGATAATATCTACATGTGACTTAATCAATTTAAATTTAAATTTTATATTATCTATTGGGGATTTAAATCGTCCCAATCCATATCCTTCTTGGAGCCCGACCTCCTATATAAGGAGAGCCTCGTTGTTCTTTTTCTCCAAAAATTCCACAAGCCAAATTTCCACCACAGATGTGCATCGTGTCTGTGGACACATAAATCTTATTCCAGTAGTACAGTTATCCATGTGTCATGTCGGACAACCCCGACACGACGACACGAAACCCACCCTCTAAGTCGCTGCCGTTCTCCGACCTTTACCAACCGTAGCCTGACCGACAGTACCATCTCCTCTCCATCCATAAAACGACCACCACCGTAGGACCACTCTCCGTCGAAACCCAGCCTCGCAAATCCACCTCCCCAGACTTGGCCATCAGCCACCATCCTCATAGAACATCATCACCATCACCACCACCCCCGACGATTCTGTCAACCGGAGACCACCGAAACCCATCAGTCAACCGGCCACCCAAAACCTTGTAGCACCCAGTTTCCCAAATGAGGATAATTTTGAAATTTCATGTTTATAATTATTTTAATAATGATATTTAATTCATGATATAATTTTTGGTGATTTTTAAATTATTTTAAAATTATTTAAATCAATGACTTGTGGTTTTGACGTTTTGCTAGTGAAACCCTAGAGACTGTTTGACCTAGAGCCTAACCATGTGATTATGATATTTTAATATCATTTTTGGCCTAAGGATATTTTTGCATTTGACCTCTTTGAATTATTTTGATGTTATTTTATTATTTATGATATTGTTTTGGGGTTATTTTAGTCGGGTTCGAATTTCAACTCATTCCGACTTGTATCGGGGACCCGGGGTAGTTTTGACTCTAGCGGACCCACACACTAGTTAGGCATGGCCCACATAATATTAATTTTAGTCCACATGATATTAATTTTAGTTAGTGACTAGACTAATTATTTTGGTTAGTATTAATATGGATTAGTGTTTTAGGATTGACCAAACTACCCCCGACTTAACCCCTTACCAATGTATTAGTAAATAGACTAGAAAAGGGGCTTTTGGACTTTTCCTAATAGGACAAAACCACCTTTATGGCTAGCCACAATAAGGATAGGGTTGAGCCTCCTATTTGTCATTATCCATCTATTTTTCTCTCTCTTGTTCTTTCCCAAATTTCTAGAGAGCAATTCCTAGCAATTTCTCCACCAAATTATTCCATTTCACCACCAAATCTTATTCTTTCCTTCTCCATTCTTGCCAAGGAGGAAGCTACCCAAGTTTGGGAGGATTCGGAGCTCGTTCGTGTCCTTTTGGAATCTCTACGTGTCGGTGTCACTCCGGGAAGGCTTTTCTTCGATTCGATCTACCGGGAGGTATAAATCCCTTCTCCTTTTTATTTCCTCATACATATAGGTCTATTTTGAACCCATAGGAATGACCCCCATGGTTGTATCTCCATTTGTGTCCATTTTGTATCCATTTGGAGGTCATAGGAGTGTCCTTTGTGTTGTGGTTGTGTCCATGTGGGAAAATTCCAAATTTGGACACACTATGTGTTGTTGTTATGTATGAATGAATTATTACATGTTTAATCTCATATTTTTGTATTAGAGATGTGTTCTATAGTGTATCATATATATATATTAGTGTAGAGAGTGAGTTCTTGATATATTATGTTATATATTTGTGTTCTTTTGTCTCAAACTACCCAAATCCGTCATGATTTTTATCCACGTTTTTAATTTCAGCCCTAACTTAGAAATGTCATAACTTCTAGCTCAAAGCTCGGTTTAATCTTCCGTTTTTTTAAAAGAAGCGTATTGAAGTTAGCTTTCCAAAAACATATATTAATAGGCCTAATTATTTTTGTAACTTTCTGGAGAATTATTTGAGTGTCAGCTGTACGAAAGACAAATGCGTTCTCGGTGTTTTTGCGATTTCGGGAGTTTCCGAAAATGAAAATGCGATCCGTTTGAAGTTTCAGAAAGCTAACACATAGATCTATAACATACTTTAATCCTAAATTTTAATTCATGCTGAGATGGTACAGTATTGATTATTAGTAGGAGTTACTATTCGGCATATACATTTTGTGCACCCTTGTGTGTAATATAATGTTCTATTTAATTTTAAACCCATGTTAATGTATATACATTATGTAATTAAATATAGAATACAAGCATGAGTAAATAGTTAAATAAATGATGTATGAGGTGTAAGTATTCTATCTAATGTAAGCATGTATAAGTATGGCTTGTAATGAATATGTAGGTTCCATAGTATATAATGTATGGTGCATATAGTGGTGCAAGAGAATAATGAATGATGAATGAATGCAAGCATGAATGTAATGTAATAATAGATATAATGTATGCAATATACAAGTTAATGAGATGTAATATTCTATGTTAACACAAATCCTATATTACCTCATGTACCCCCTTACACTATGTTGACACTATCACACTTGACACATTCTTCACTTACACTTTGACACTCTTTGATATGTATACACTATGTATGCCCATTTAACCCTCACTTGCCCCTTTGCCATGTTCACATACACACACATAGCCTCTTAAATAAGTATTTATGAATATAGTTAACTTAGCTATGTATGTATATTATATATATGTTAGCATATTGTGTTGTAATATATAAGTTTATATAACCGTTTGAAATACCATGATTATAGACCTAATATTGAATACCAATATATGCATGTGTATATATGTGTAGACATATATAGCTTAAAGTAATAGATTACCTAGTGTATATCTAATGTGAATTCTTGCCTATTTGAGTATTGAATAATTGCATGCTATATAGAGTTGGGTGTATGTTAGCTTGTATAGCCTTGTATTGATGTGTGCTTGCTAGGATAGTCTTGGTTAGGCCTAGTAAGACTTACTGGGTTAGGACATGACCTAGTTTGACCTAATTTGACTAGTGCAGTTGACCAGAGTTGACCAAGGGTTGACTTTGGCCTAGTTTGACCTAGATTCATATAGAATGCATTGTAGTACTTTATATTACCCTTCTGGACATGTTGTGACTTGTGCTGTTCTAATTAGGAGCCAGACACCTTGTAACCTGTGTTGCTTTAAATAGGACTCTGTGGCTTCAGTTGGACCCCCTATACTTATCAGCTGTTCAGGTTATCGAGGCGAGTACATTCTCTGATCATTTCATATCCTGCTTAGAATTATTTTCTGCAGTAGATTACTTTACTTGTATTGTCACGTTGGTCACACGAATTGGTACTATATGGATCCCTTCTTGAGATGTTATCCTTAGGGAGCATCGGGTACTACATGTTCTGTGCGTTTCACTTATGTGGCGTATCATATGCTTCATTGGTTCTTTGATCACTTACGACATATACTCTTATGATCGTAGAGTCTTCCTAGAATCCTTATCCCATTTATGGTACTACTATGTATCACCTTCGGGGTCTATCACCTTCGGGGTCTACCACCTTCGGGGTCTTATCACCTTCGGGGTCTACCACCTTCGGGGTCTTATCACCTTCGGGGTCTATCACCTTCGGGGTCTTATTACCTTCGGGGTCTACCACCCTTCGGGGGCTGTTACATAGCATCATATAACATAACCTGGTTGGATCCTTGTGTATTGATTGGGGGTACGTGGGAGTATAAATAGACATGTGAACAATTTCTAAGTAGAATAGCCATGTACGCCTCTTTAGTATAGCCATGTACAAATCAAGCCGTTCACATGTCGATTTTTTGCTCTAAATCACTAGTCACTGGTAGCTCTTTACTTATAGTAGATATTTCTATTACAGCTTTCTCTCTCTGTTTACATACTGCACTTCTTTCAGTACCTGTATCTTACTTTACTGCATGATTATATTTTCTAACCTGCTATGAACTGTTGAGATGTAATGTGCTCGCTCCTGTCCTGACTGGACCTGTTGATAAATTTTACAGATGGCCTGGGATTGCCTGCTAGCCTAGAGGAGACACAGTAGGGGTTGTTTAGGTAGTTATTTCATTTTGTCTGGAGTTGTATTTACTTTGTGGATTACTGTATCTGTATTTGAGTTTTGAGATGTATTTCCGGGTTTATGTATCTTAGACACTTAGACTTCTATCTCCTGTATCTCTTTTGGATTTCATGTTTTATCTATCTTTATCATGCTCTACCTTAGATGTGATTGAGACTGTATCTGCTATGTCACCCCCATTCGGGGAGTGTCACTGCTTAGTCTTATACTGTTAGATGCATTGAGACCTAGGACAGCGTTCTACCGCCGACACTACGGCGTAGGCTGGGCGTTGTTACGTTCTCGTGCCCTAACTCTAGGGCGCGGGTCGTGACAAACCTCCTCATACTCTCGTCCCACCCAATACCTCACCATCAAACTTCTCCGTCGCCCCAGCCTCCGCAGGAAATCCCCAACCCTCATCACCACCGCCATCAATCCGAACACCCAAACAAACAAAATTAATAAAAACAAAACCCCATACCTATCCCCGCACCACCATCCGAGATTCGCCCAGCCTCCACATCAATCAGCGCCGTACGTCGACCACTTCGTCACGAGCGATTTTCCCGAGCCCTGTCTCCGACTAGCCGCTCGGGACCCAGATTTATTGAGCCTCCGCTCGCGGCCCCCTCCTTGCCGTAGCCGTACACGTACACCTCCCTGACGAGCGTCGCATGCCGAACCATCCTCGCCAGCGGTTCATCACCCGGCATCCCCGTAGGGAACCGCCTATTTTGTTCTCTCCTTGCGCAGTCCTCGGTGCAGCCTATTCCGTGCCCCCACTTGTCGGCGCCCTTACGAAGAGCCGACGTAGCGGCCGAAGCGCCTGACCCCATGGAGCCCCGCCGGTATGTCCCCTCTCCGTCTCCCGTTCATCCTCACTCTTCTTCTTTCTCTATTAAACTTCTATTCATGGAGCTCCCTCTCTCATGCTTTATTGGTTGGAAAGTAAATATGGGAACATCAGTGTACAGATGTTGGTATAAGCAAAGAATTGCTTATATTGTATCTATTACTAGTACTTCTATTAAAATTAATATTTTTGTTAAATACGGGTATTTATTACTAACACTATTTTTACCATTTATATAATAATATACTCATAAGTTATTAACAGGTTGATATTTGTTTTCTTATCATTTATCAATATTTAAGTTATGATTATGAGCATTCTTGTTTATGATTAAAAAGGATATTATTTTATGCTTATTCTAAAACTATATGGAAGTAGAGCTAGCTAGGTAACTTCAAAATTTGGAGTTTATCCCTAAAATATTCTTCTGTGGTTTATATATATATTCATTAAATATATTTTGACTAATAATAATGTATTTCCTAAATTTGTGATTATATATATATTATTTTCAAATAATTATAAAAAAATTATTTTTAACTAATAACAAAAATTTTAAATTATTATACCCAAAATATTATCTAGCATTTTCGTAAAACTATTTTTAGAAATTAAACAAATACCTTTTTCCAATTTTATAAATGCTTTCAAAAATAGTATAAAGTACTTCTTTGTAAATTCTCTTTTATTGTCAACGACTGATCATATTCCAAATTTCTCGCGGACTCGGACCCTTAAACCTCGACCGTAGCCATTGGACAAAATAGGGACTTTTCGGAGCGTTGCACCACACCAGGCAACCTACCTGGCAATATACCTTGCTATCTTTACTATTTATATTTAGTTGCATTTTATTTCGTTTATTGCATCTATATTCCTTGATTATTATTTTCTTTTGCTTGTGGACCTAGAGTTAAGAGACTTCCGTCAATAGAATGCATGTCATTGACTTTGTCACGATTGTATCACGAGATGTATGTGAGCTGTGAGTAACATGTAGAGGTCACTTGTGTGTTGGCTGATCACTAGTACGCATGCATAGGAATAACTGTCAATAGATGCGTGTTAGAAGACTTGACAGTTATTTAATATAAAACGTGTTGTGGAAACGACACATGTTGGTGTGTCGTGGTTACGATGCATGTATAGTATCATTGGATGAAGGGGACAGCTACTAGCTTAGGAGCTACATTTATTTTTTACACATTTATGGGTGATAATGACTCGGATGTGCGCTACTTGCTGCCCGGTCGATAGTGTCTCGGATGAGTGCTACTTGACGGCCACTCTTTATTACTTGCTTGCGTGAATCCGTTACAGCCCCTGCGTAGAACGTTGTCCTCAAAGTGCATATCACATAGATGGTTTGGTTAAAATAACGTGTAGGTAACTCTAGAGGGGGGTGAATAGAGTTTTTGTCGATAATCACCAAATAAAAAGTTAACTCTATATCACCTCCACAAACAATTATCAAGATAGTAAATAAATCAGAGAAAATTGCGGAAGTAAATAAAGATCAAGAAGAGCATACGCAAACACAGCAATTTTAACCTGGTTTTCCTCGTGGAGGACTAGTCCAGGCCTGAGAACTCTAGCTCAGGATTAAAATCTACTATTTGTGAAATATTGTACAACCACGTGCCTTTACTCAGAAGAGCACACCAACTTCTTACAGATTTGCAGGTGGCAAAACTTGGAATTGTCCAAGTGACTTTTCTTTTCAACTCTTGCACAAAAACTTCTAGCTGAATCGCACTTGAGCACCTTGGAGCTTAGAAAGTTTTGTGGCCAGTAGATTGGAAGAATAAGGCTTAAGTAGTATAAGGCTTAGATGATTGAGAGTGAGAGATAGAAAGGTGATGAAGAGATGAATGAAAATGGTTGAAATTATGCCCTATATATACTAGTCTGGAAGGCAGAATTCGACCAGAATTCTGTCCTCAAAATTCAAAAATATGGCCGTTGTACCAGCTAGCAATTGGTAACTCTAAAAATTAGTTTCGGGAAATCAGGGGACAGAGTTCGGCCCAAACTCTGTGTAGGAGCAGAGTTCGGCCCGAACTCTGCCTCCTTGGTGGCAGAATGTTCAAATGGCCTTTGGGCTTTGGTAGAGCTTGGGCTTGGTTCATGAATTGGTCTGTTTGTATGGTAGAGCTTGGAGAGATATGTCTAGGAGTTGAGATGACTCAGTGCGACTCAACGTACACATTCTCCTAGACTCAATAAAATGAAGATTACAGACTTGGAACAAAAGGAAAACCAAGAGCCCTTTGATGACGCTTTTCTTCTAATATTTGAGCAGTCCTGAAGACGACTTTTTCCTTGACAGCAGTAGTCCAAAAGATAAGCAGATCTGGAAATCTGAATACCTTTCGGGGGCTTCGTACCCAAACCCACGATGGGGGCCGCTGCCCCATCGACCCCTGTCCGCTGACCAGGCAGCGGAACCCCCGATGCGAGGCCCCAGATAGGTCGCTAGACGGTTCGAAGAAATCTCTTTGTATGACGTCGTCTTTGGTCCATCATTAATTCTTCATTAATTATGTCCTGGTTTGATCATGTTAGATCATGCTTACTGCATGTCTACAAATACATGTTAGGCGAACAAAATATGTTGCGATATGATACAAGCATGGCAATATGATATAGGACAATGCTAAGTTTAAGTAGCAACATGATAGTGAGTATATGAATATTAGTGACATTATTATGTTAAATTTAACTGACTAGCCATATTCAAAAATACGATATAATCATTGGGCCAACATAGGTCCCCTATTGTGTTGTAGTTTATAGTATTTTTACTTATGCAGTTACATGGCATGTTCTTCCTGTATTTTGTTACGTCCTTCTGAGGACCTGGTAATCTCTCCAGGTGTATGTTTCATGTTTTCTTACAGGTGCTCTAGCTAAGGCCACTCCTTCCTTCATGATGATTGCTCTTGGACTCGTCATTTGCTTCATTCGACCAGATCATTTATTTGTATATTTCTTCTTATTTAAATTTGTTGGTAGCGGATATGTCTCCGTCCAACGTTTGTACAATTGACTATTTGATTATATCAGTAAAACTTCATATTTGTGGATGAGATTTAGTTTGAGCATGGCTTTCTACATTTTACAGCTTATGTATACATATGAGCCTTATATTTACTCGTATGTATACAGCTGGCATGATACGTATCCAGTCCCAAGTATTTTGGGATTGGGGCGTTACATTTATTGATTTTAAAAACCCTGAATATGTTTTCAAGTTGAAGACAACCTTATACGGATTGTAGCAGGCCTCTTGTGCTTAGTATGACCGCCTAATCTCTTTTCTACTCGAGAAAATGATTTCCAAAAGGCAAGGTTAATACAACACTTTTCATAATTTTTTTGAATAATAATTTTTTATTAGTACAAATTTATGTCAATGACATTATTTTTTGTTCTACTGATGAATCATTTTGTTAAGATTTTTCTAAGTGTATGCAGAGTGTGTTTGAGATGAGCATGATGGAGGGGTTGAAGTTCTTCCTTGGACTGCAAATGAAGTAAACCACAAATGAGATGTTCATCAACCAAGCTAAATACACAAAGGATCTGCTAAAGAAGTTCGATCTGGAGTCAACCAAACTGCTTGGAACTCCGATGGCAACTTCAACTAAGCTTGACATACATGAACTAGGCAAACTAGTCGACATACATAAGTATCGAGGTATGATCAGTAGTTTATTGTATCTAACTGCTAGTCTCCCTGATATAATGTTCAGTGTTTGCTTATGTGCATGATTCCAAGCTAACCCTAAGGAATCACACTTGCGTACTATTAAGCGTATCTTCTGAAACCTTAAGAGCACTTGCGGCTTGTGGTATCCTAAAACTACGTCCTTTGACCTAACCAGTTGTTCAGATACTAATTTTGCTGGATGCAAAGTGGATAGAAAAAGCACTAGCAAAATATGTCAATTCTAGGAAAAGTTTTAGTCTTTTGGTTTAGCAAGAAACAAAATTCTGTTGCATTATCAACTACTATGGCCGAGTATATCGCCGCAAGACGTTGTTGTGCACAAGTTTTATGGATGAAGCAAATCCTGAAAGACTACAACTTGCAATATTCACACATTCTCGTATTTTGTGACAACACTAGCATGATCAATTTGACTAAGAATCCTGTATGCACTCACACAACAAGTATATTGAGATACGACATCACTTTCTTAGAGATCATCAACAAAATGGAGATATTAATTTAGAATATGTTGACACAGAGTATCAACTAGCTGATATCTTTACTAAACCTTTGGCAGAAGATAGATTCAACTATTTACGTCGAAAATTAGGAATAGATTTCAATAATATTAACTAACTTTTTTTTATTGAATTATTTCTAATACGTAGCGATTTTTTTTAGAGAAAAGCTTACAAAAAAGGATTTGTCTTTCACCAAGGCGATTAAAGCTTAGGCGAAACGGAACTTAATCATCCCTTGTGGATCTCTGCTAGCTGGGACAGTATCCCTACAGCTCATCTGAGGCAATCAATGTGTAACGAAAATTAATTTGTTAAATTTTTTTAATTATATTAATTGAGATTTAAAATTAATAATTTCGAAATTAAAAAGTTAAAAGGAATTGATAAATTTGCATAAATGGGTATTATTATATGTTACAAAAAAGTCAAAGCAAAGTTCAGCATAGTTCATGGCAAACTCGACCTGAACTCGGTTGACTAAATTGCAGCCGATCCAGTGGACCGTAATTCTCCTATTTATCATCCCATTTATCTTCCTCCTCTTTTCTATGAATAGCAGCTCCGAACCCACCAAAACCCTAAGACTAGTTTAGTTGTTTCTCCCAATCTACTTGGAATTTCGACTCCAAACTTGGAATTTGGGATCTCGAGTCCATTCTCTACAACATACTCAATTTGGAAGGTATAATATCTATTTTTCCTTCCGTCCTCTTTTCAATTTCTATAACTTTTCTTTGCAATTGAAGAAAATAAAGACTGGCGAAGGATCCTCATCCTCTCAACAACCTTCCACTTTCTCTCCGTTCCAACCGGACGACAAATCTTTTTGCGGTTCTCTTTCACGATGCTAGACCAATCTAAATAGTAGTTTAGTAATTTTTATGATCACACCGTCTGTGACGATGCCCTGATTAATTTTAATATTTTTTCGGACCATCTCACATCTTTTCAACTTTTATAACTCAATGACTTAGTAGCAACATCGTTTCCTATCGCTCTCAATACTATTAGGTTATTTTATTACAATTTGAGTTATGACTCTGGTGTTATCTCTCACTATGTCGGGTGAGTTGATATTAAATTGATGCAAAAGATTTTGCGATGATCCTTTGAGTACCCAACAAAGGAGAAGCGCTACCGACCTTTCCAAATTTAGCTTTCCTCCTGAAATGTCTTTGAACACGTTCAAAGCCTCTATTTGACATCTCAAACCTTATCCTGTCAGCAAACTTAAGGCTTAAAACTTGAGTCTGTATTTCTATAACCTCCACAGGATCATCTTCTCTGCTATCCTTCCAAAGCATACTTCGACTGATGATATCGTTGCCCTTGAGCGATCTACCATCTACCATATTCACTTTGGGATTACCTTTTTATTCCCAAAGACTATCGAGATGATGGTACGTACTTGGATAAATAAGAGAAATCTTGTTTACACGATGTACTTGCAACTTGTTTTTCGGCACTTTGATATTGACTTAGATGAGTGCAACGTCTGTTTCACTTAACAAAATGCCTAAAATTGGCTTTTGAAAGAAAACGAGAAAAAGTACAAAAGTACAAGTAGATTCTGGAGAGTATTGCTATGGAAGTCTGATCTGAGAGCGATCACTTTATTCCTTGGACGATACGATGATGATGAAGATAACTGCTTGAGGAAGATATACAATCAAAAGAACTAAATCACCAGAAAGTTGTCGACACAACGGTGCTGATGGCACAGTCGAATGCTTTCCTAATTTGCTTCACCATGTTCTTGAGAAAAAGTTTAAGAAATGCTTCTGGGAAATATCACTCTGAAAGTATGAGTTTTCTCAGAATCTCCTTCTCTACATCTCTCTTGATCCCTTTTTGTGTTAAAAATAAGTCTATTTATAAAATAGACCCTCTGTGCGTAAAAAGCAACAAAATTGGGTCTCTACGTAAGTAACTGCCACCCACGATTGAAAATCAACCTTTACGTGTGATGACACGTGTCTCATATAGAGTTTTGGTCTCTACGCAAGGTGACACGTGTCCCACAACTTCAACACTATGGGAAGAGCACGTACACACGTTCCTCGATAAGTGTGGCATGAAAGCCACGTATGCAGACCACATTTCCAAAACAATCTTTCTGCGTAAAGAAGCAGACTGGGCGTAAAATAACCCAAAATAGACTTCCTGCGTAAAGTGGTTGAAAAGTAGCCTTGAACGTATAGTTAGCTCAAATAAACTCTACGCACACGAAAGCCTTGAGCGTAAAGGCTCAAATAGCTTTCATGCGTAAAGGAAGCTGTCTCTTGAGCGTAAAGTAGCCTATCCGCATGCTAAACGACAAGTGTTGGATTTGGTGTCAAAAATCTTCTTGGCTTCTGTGCAATACACTGTTAAAAAATCATTCTGTCAGGGCAGTATCACGCGCATTAAATACGATGTGGATAGCCTGTCTCTCGCGTAAATGCTGAGAATGGCTTTCGCGTAAAGTAGTTCGCGTAAAGTTGGACTCTGTTTAATCTCTGTGTAAAACTTGATTCTGACTCAGTTTGACTTGCGTAAAGCTCTCAACTTCTTTGACTTGGTCTATAGAATTTATTTATGCTTCTACAAGACCCCCTTCAAAGTTTTCAAATTTTTTCTAAGATTTGAAATACTTTTAACATAAGAGTAAAATCCAGGATATCCAACAGTCCGCGTAAAGTTCAGGATACCCAACAGTCCGGGTAAAGTTCGAAATACCCAACAGTCAGCTTAGAAGTGTAATATTCGAGATATCCAACAGTTAACATAATTTTCAGGAATTTGAACCGATTTTCAAAATTATCTATAAATAGAGTTTTGCGAGTAGAGAGAGAACTTTACTTATCTTTGCAATCTCTATCTTCTTTATTCTCTTCTTCGAATATCTCAGTTCAAATCAATGGCCCCCAAGAGCAAAACCACCGCCGACGTCAAGGGCAAGAAGCCCGCCGCTGCTTCGTCGAGGAGTGAGCGTACGAAAACCGCCATCGCATCATCGGAGGCAACCTGAAGGACCAACCCGGCTGTGGCTCCGGCCATGATAGGTAGAACCCTACCTAATTTGGCCATGGGTTCGTCGGAGAAATAGAAGAACCGAACTCTAAACTTCATGCCCACGTTTATTCGTGTCAGCGTAGAATAAGAATCACCAAATACGCCCACGTTTTTACGTGCCAGCATAAAAACAACATACGCTCACGTCTGTACGTGCCAGCGTAAAATGTAAACAAAAAATACGCTCACGTCAATACGTGCCCGTGTAAAACATGTTAATCATTAAAATACGCCGATATTTATATGTGCCAGCGTAAAATATGAACAACAAAATATGCTCATGTCTATACGTGCCAGCGTAAAATGTTAAGCATTAAATACGCCCACATCTATATGTGCCAGCGTAAAAATAGCAAGTCACCCACGTTCATACATGTCAGCATAAAATATTAAAAATATGCCCACATTCATATATGCCAGCGTAAATACACGAGTGAGAAGACTTTACGTAAAAGTCCATTCTGAAAACAGAGAACTTTTATAATTTTAATCAACTTAAGTTCTACGCGTAAGCTTAAAGTTTGCATAGTCAAGCCCTCTAATACAGAGTCTTAATTTTTATGCGTAAAATTCATTTATGTAAAGATCTGTGTGAATAGGTCATCTGCGTAAAATTCAAATTAGATTTTTACTAACTTGATTCTTCTTTTTCTTTTGGCAGTGGACTTGCAAATTCATCCTCTCGTAGAGATATCCGGCTCACCAGCTGGTATTGTGGACTCAAACTATTTAGAAAATCTGTCTCATATTGAATTCCCACAAAGTGACAAGCAGTACCCTGAAGAGAGACAACTGATAGCTGCTCAGGGAGACAGAATGCTGCTGTCATTGATGAATGGAGAATTGCTGGTGTCGCTAGATGGCCAATAATTTTTGAAGCCTGCCTTCATATTTGGGGACGCTATTGATTTCCAATCACAAACGAACCCCAAGAAGGAGGCTTGGGTGTTTAAGTTTGAAGAGAGGGCGATGTATCTCCTAGACATGGCAAGGGATTATCCCCTATCTTTATTTGTTCACGCCACCCATCCAAGATAGATGCTATGGAGCCTGACTCCCAGTAGTCATGGTAGACTAGGCAGAATTATTTTCAAGAGGGATGTGACCAACCAAATGGGCTATCATACCAGTACTCCCAGTGGTGGTATCATTTCTTTCGCCGGTCTACTGCCTAGATTCACACCAAGCAAAGATTCAGCTTTGATTCAACCAATGCAGATCCCAATTTTCATAAATAAGCTTATGAAGGACTCAGTATTATATCCCCAGGCCAACCCTAGGCTGCCAGGGTGGATGACCCCTTATAATCAGAACTTGATTCAATCTTAGTTCTTGGATCATGAAGAACTTCAAAACAGAACTGTAAGCCATTGGACTATATGAAGCAGTAGCCTCCACGAGTCAGGGCATACCAATGAACAATAACCTATTCTTGGCTTTAATGGAGTTATATATCAGTTCAACAGGGACTTTTGCAACCCCAATAGGTGAAATAGGTTTTGTACTGCATGAGATGTAATTCATCTCCAAGCTGCCAATGGGTGAAGCTCCATATGGAGAGTACGTTCCCTCCAACCGGGAACTAGCAGAGATCAGAAAGAAAAATCGTCAGTTAGTTGAGGTATACCAAGAATTGATGTGCCATTACCAGACTTGCACCACTATATATGAAAGTGGATCGCATTTGGCATACATCAATAAATGGACAACATATCTATTCTACCAAAAGAATAGGATATCAAAGGATGACAAAGAAAAATTTTAAAATAACAAGGCTCAACCTATCAACCCTTGTTCAATCATCCCTGCTGATTCAATAAACACTTGGATGGTCACCTATAAGTCTTCGGATAAATATTTGGCCACCAAGGCTGGAGAATTCCATGCTGGGACCGAAGCATTGAACTTTCTGAGACATGGCAGTCAAAAGCTCTCAAAAGAAGCCTTGCTAACGGGCTTCCTTTCCCTATGGCTACAAAGATGGGTCATACCAGGGATTGGCACAGCCGACAGGATTCACCGAAACATACTATGGCCAGCAGTACGTTTGGTATTCAAAGTCAGAATCAACCTATTATCGGCAATGGTATGCTGGATAAATGCAGGTTTGCGAGCATTTGGTGACGAACTGATCAATAATGCTCCTCACAGAAAAGATATCCCTAGAGTGGAGATGCCCTATACTTATTTGATGGGCTGGTTATTACATCACAACTACAGCTTGTTTCCACCAGGTCCTGGAAATGATACGGAGGTATTACTCCAGAAGTTTAATAAAGCTACGTGGACTGCAACTTCAGTGGCAGACACCCGGACAACACTCAACTATTCCTATGGGTGAAACTTTTTCTGCACAAGACCACCCATCCCAGCTTACTATTTCGGCATACAATGTGAAGATATAGGTGAAGGGAGGACTTCATTACCTGTGCCAGTTTTTAAATGGCTAATGTGCATCAGACCCTCACATCTGATGTATAGGAATGAAGACAACTGTGCGTTCGGACCGTATCTATCCAGTTGGTTCGCTCGTCAGTTTGGATATGACCAACTTCACGTTGGTAATCCCTCCACCAGCTTCCACCATTATAGAAAATTAGTTGTTGGTGTAAGGGCATGGAGGTACTTTAGTACTGCATGTACCGGTGCTAGATTCCGGGTATCAACTGCTACAAGTACAACTGAGCTACGAATGCTTCATACATATGCTTATTTTTATGCATCCATTCGTTCCTTCGTGAATGACTACAACAGGAATGGGAGTCTTCGATGGGCTAAGAAAGGAAACATCGAGGAACCAGTTAGGGTACCTTCGGACATACCCGATGATGTTGTTGTTCCAGATGAGTATCTGGAAGTGATCCCTACGGGAGTTGGGGTACCAGCTGCAGGACCAATTATCATCACCAAAACCTGGAAGCGAAAATCAAGTACAACTGTTACCCTCCAGGAGAAGAAGAAGAAAGTCACTGTTAAAGGGCCTTCCAGACAGAGAGCCGCTACTCCAGAGAGCGAAACTCCGGTCGAGGAGCCTCAAAATATTACATCTTCTTCAGCTCAACCTGGAGAAGGGTCTTCAGCATCCCAGCCTGCAGCATCAACAGAAGTGGTAGAAGTCTTGTCTCCCGAATGCCTCAGCGCTTCACTACATCTGACTTCGCCACAAAAGGCAAAAGCTATTGAAGACACCGCCACGACTCATGTTAATGATCTGGAACCCATCCCCTCGGATGAACCGGCTCTTGATTACAGCTCAATACAAACATCTGGCGCAGAGCTCAATAATGGAGGAGAAAGTCTTTGGTGTTGAAGATACCATCAAAACCCTTGATGAAGCCAAGGATAAGATGATAGCTACTTTTGCCGAACTCTCCCATCTCTGTACTCCAGAAGCTCGACGATCTAGAGCTACTACAACCGTATTGAGCTCTCGTGAGAAGCGTTTGGCAGAGCTGCAGGAACTGCTTGAAGATGTATCTGCTCCACCTTAGGAAATAAAGAATTTTTGTATTCTTCTTTTTATATAATCAATAAAGAATTTTGTATTCTTCTGTCTTTTCCATTCTGTAATATTGAGCTCTCGAGGACGAAATTTCCTAAAGGAGGGAAGCTTGTGAAATCCAGTTTTATTTTTCATAAATAATTAGAAATGATTATAATTAAAAAAAATTAGTCTCAATTTAAAGAATTTGTTTATTAAAATTAGTTTACATTCAAAAGAAGTTAATTTAAAGAAATTATTTTAAAAAGGAATTTTTATATAAAAAAAAATATTTTAAAATGTTTTATTTTAAATAAGGTTTTAAATTGAAATGAGTTTATTGTTATTGGGCTTTAAAACATTTTCTATAGATGGTGGGCCTTACTATGATGGGTTGGAAAACTTTTATATATTAATTGGGCTTTAATGGGCTTAAGCCCATATATTAATAATTAAAGAGTGTGTTTAAATGGGTTTCTATCGTGGAGCATACTCTTATGCACTTGTCAGCAAGTGTTCATTATTGGCATTTGCAAACTTTCTTTAACTCTTTCTCTCTCTCTCTTCATTACACATGAGTTGGTTTCCTTTCCTTTACTCAAAACCAACATGGGGCTCTTCCCATTCCAACCCGTCGGCCGACCCCCTCCCGTAACCGCCGCCGTTGCCATCAAGGTCGGCCGGCCATTCGATTCCGGTAACCCCCTTTCTTTACCTATTTAAAACTTTTCTCCATGCTTCCATTTTCTCCACACCACTTTTCCCAACCTTTCCAAAACGTGCCCTAACCCAATTTCGAAGTTTTCGTCGATCTCGATGCCGGCGCCCTCCCCGCGAGGCCACCCTGTCCGCTGGTGCTCCATGCTCGTGTGTGGATTGCGTAGCCGTACCCCGACGAGGCGTCGTCCCGAGTCCGAGACTATCCTTCGGATTCCGTCATCAAGCTTTTGGTAATTTCTATGTAAACACAGTAGTTCGTACCTTCCGTCGTGATGTCTATGATGATTTTTGGTCCCCAATTTTCCCTCGAGAATTCGGTATTTGTAGACGTAACATTTTCGAATTTTGCAAAATGCTTTCTGTGATTTTTTTGTGAAGTTTCTGATTTTGGAATCTCGGGAATTCCGAGTTTTCTCGGGAAAACTTTGCTGGTTATTTTTATGTTCCATGGAATCTCGGGATTTCCGAGATTTGTTTCAGAAAATTACCGTAACCGTGGATTTCGTATAAACTCGGGTTTTTGGTGTTGATGGGTTCTGTGATTTCATTCTCGAAATCTCCGAGAATTTTCCGAAATATTTCTAGAACTTGTTTATTTTGGATTTTCGGGATGTTCTGGACTTATTTTTGTTTTCTGTGGTTATGGATTCGGAATTTTCGAGAATCCTTCGAAAATAGCTTCTGGAATTATTTTTGGGTTATTTTGCTAATTCGGGTTTTCCGAATTATAATGCTTTGGTATTTCTGATTTAGTTTCGGGATTGCCGATTATACTTCGGGTTTTCTGATTACGTTTTGGAAATATGTTTATGGTGTATTTTTGTATTAAAAAATAGATTTTTCCCTGGTTTGGGATATATTTGTTTGTTGTTAGCAAATTTCCCAGGTTTGGGTTATCCCGAATATAGAGGGAATGCTGCCCAAATTTTTATAAAATTTTATAAATGAATTTTTGGGAATATTTATTAATTAGATTTTTAGGCGACGACCGTACCTGTCCGTGAGCCCTAGCGAAATGTAAACGAAACCGGTTTTACCCGGACGTTGAGGTAATAGCTAAATTATGACGATTGGACCAAGTCTGAGACTCTTAAGATTTCAATTTATTTATTTTATTAGTTTTATTTTCAGTATTTAAAAGTGCAAGACATTGTTCAGGAATAACTAATATTTTCCTTATTTTAATTAATGTAAAAGTTTGTAAGGGCATAAGCCAGTCTCTATTTTGGTGGTTCTGTAATAGCTTTGATATTTTCTTTATTTTCTGATTTGATGATTTGATCGTTAGAGCGTGTAAAGTATTAAATAAATATTATTTTATAGAAAATTAATAAGATTTTCTCACCTTAAATAATTAGTTTGTAATATTTAACAAATTCACGTTTTCTCAAAATCTATTTTTATATATATATTATAAAATCACAAGTTTTGCCAAATAAATCGATAAATACGATTTTTCCTAAAAGTAAACAAAAATTAATCTTTCCTTCGTAATTAATTAATAACTCACATCGATAAACGTGTTCTGGTAGATTTTGTAAATAACCTAAAACTTGACTAGGGTTCAATTTTAGAGATTGTAACTAGCACACCTAGAATGGTTCAACTTTGGTGCTAAGTCAGGATTCTCAAATGTAGGACTTCGAGGAAGAGTTTGACCTTGTTCCCCGGTACCGACTTCCAATCCAGTCATTGAACCAAGGCAAGTTTCATATCTATTCCATGTCTGCATTCTATTTTGATAATTAAATGTTACATGTAGTATAGCTACACTGATTCACCGTGGATCCCTCTCGGAGTCCACATCGATTGACGGATTGCTGGATTGATTATTGACTCATTGATTGGGAATTGCTTGGGGAGTAGAATAACGGCTGTGACCAAAGCCCAATATTGATTGTTTATTGCATCGAGCTAACCCCTACCGTACAGGAGGGTTGTGCCGTACCCGTATACTATTCGTTTCGGCTGAAACGTTATTATACATATTGCCTCACCAGCCGGTCACAGGTTCCGTTATATACTCATATACTAGCTTAGTATTACATCATACATGACTTTGACATTGACATCATCTTGCTTGCTGGTCTTTTTTTTTACTATTATATACAAAAATATATATTGATTCTTAAACTGTCTTTCATCTTTCATTTATTATTAATTTAGAATTGTTAGATGTGGATGAAATATGTACTTGCTCCCTCCTGACTGGAGACCCAACATTTTTAGGATGCATTGATGGTCCTGAGCTGTATCCTGTGGTGTTACCCGAGTCCCGATTGGAAGATGATGATCTCGAGGCTGATGAGTCGGCTGCTTAAATGTTACTTCTTCTTTTCTAGTTTAGGAAAAGTTGTGTTGAAGATAGTTAATTCAGTTTTGTTTATCAATTGTATCTTTCTTGTATTGAACAAATTTTTTACAAATATTCGAATTATTAAAGTTGTGACAAATTTAGATTCTGTTGTTGAGATTACCTGCAAGTGGATACAGCTTATTGCTGCCGTCTCACAACGGTACAGGCTGGGCATGATCCGATTCGACCCAACAATTTAGGACCGGGTCGTGACATGTTTTTAGTGGTGGCCTATGCAGGTCAGATCTATGAATTGGTCTAGTCAACTTAGTCTAAACCATCGCGCAGTTCTGTAACTTGACCTAGGGATAGTTGAGACTTTAGGAAAACAGACTTTAGAAATAACTAGAACACTTAGATGATATACACCATGTTACATTATAGGGCTGAAATTATTTACTTAAATATCTATTTTTGCCTGCTTATAGATTCGTAGGATACCTTGTTTGTGTTTGTACATAAACCTTATCTAGATTAGGCTGACTGTACCTTTGAGTGTCCCATGACTTTCGTGATGATTTCCTTCCATAATTTCCAGGTTCTAGTATACTTTAGGATTCATATTCTTTTTGGAATAAGATTGAATTTTTCAATCTTCTTCTTCTTTATCAAACCTAATTTTAACTTCTTCATTGGTTGATCAGATCTTACTTCTCTACCTCTATTTGGAATTTTGATTTGTTCGTTATGAAGAGTTTCAATATTCTCTTAGCAACCCTATTAAACTCTTATCTACCCAATGTATATCTACAACCATTATATCCAATCTTATTTCCAATTGATTGACTTTCTCGAAATCAATTCTGAACTAAATTCTGGTTCCATAAAGCATAAAGGTCAATTATTACCAGAAGAATTAGTTCAGTTCATGATTCTCCTAAAGGAGTTATTTTCAATTTCAATATTGTTATCTCCTATGTTTTTCCAAAAACCGAGAATATTTTCATATGTTGACTTACTCCACTCATCTTAAAACCCTACTCTCTCTATGCAATTTCTTGATCAAATCAAGGCCTAGAAAGCTTCTATGATCATGAAGCAAGAACGGTCAGAAAATTGATCACATTTTTGAATCCATTCTATTGTAAAATTTTCTTTAGTCAAGGAGATTTTTAGCTGTCCCAAAGCTATTTAATTTCTTGGCGTTACTAGACAATTTCAATTTGATTTCCTTGAATCAATGAGACTTACCTTCTCTCAAATTTTCAACTTTCCTTAGTTACGAAATTATTCTTCTCAAAATAATTTTTTTTGTATTCCCTGAGTGATTTGTCGGGAATATTATCATTGGTTTTTCTTACTTAATCTGAAGCGGTGACGCTTCTATCTTATCTAGTGTTTGACTCAATTATTCAAATCAAGGTTGATCGTTTCATCTTTGGAAAAGAAAATCGGAGAACAGATACTCCTCTTGATTTTAGCTCCAGTCTCTTGAATCTCAAACACATATTTTGATAAATCCCTTGATCTCAGAAGAACAGTCATCTACATTTTCTATCCTGTTTAGAACTTTAAACTCGTTTGAATTTTTGAAATTTCTCTAAAATTCCCATGGACAAAGATGAGGAAATATTTAGCAACCTAACGTGACTCCGCACATTTACGTGATAGTCATTTATCTGAATTATGGAAAACTGCAAGTTTACTGCAGCTAGTTGTGTACTGGCGAGGAATAAACTCTAAGTTAAAATAATGACTAGTAATCGTTAGGTTTCCAAATATTATTAAGACTTTGTTCTATGTTTGCTTAGCCATGAAATGGATAAAGTTGGAAGATTACTTGGTAAACTAAATTATTCAAGTCATGGAGTCAAAAAAAAATTCATTGCAGTCAGGTGCACACTGGCGAGGCATGAATTTGAAACAAAGTGACTTCGAAAATAATTGGTTTTTGAATATTAAAAAGGATATATTCATATCATGGTTATCTTTAATCATTCTGAGGATTTGTATCCTAGCACTTACTCCCACCTCCAGAAATGATCTATCGAATTATATTCTTGTCATGGCTATTTTTAATCACCATCACCATCTTAAAATCGTACAACTTGTTGATTCTTTCTGAGTCACAAACTCCTATACCTCATACCAGTTTGAATTAAAAAATTTCCCTTATTTCGAAAAATTATATTATCTTTTGTTTCTCAAATAAATTGATGTCGTATTTTATGACCTTTCTATTTTATTTGATCTCATTTTAAACCTTAACTCGTTATGATTATTTAAATTATACCTCGATGTTTACTCATGATTTTGATCACAACAAAAAATTCTAAACTCCATCTAGAAGATTCTAAACATGTTTACATTTTATCTTTATATTTAGCAATCATGCCTCGAATCTGATTCTGTCTTATGAAGTAAACCTAGAAAATTTATAGCTTGGATTTTTAGAGTGCATGATATATAGGATATATATGAGTTAAAATGTACAATGGTGATTAGTATCGAGGAAAGTTTGTGAATAATTTGACATTGAAGATTAAAGGTTGTCAATGTTAGTCATAGAGATGCACTCTAGGAAGGTGCATGGTGAATTAACTATAAAGGATAATCGAAACATGAAATATTGGACTTAAAATGTAAATAATTGAGGATGACGAATTGTATGAATAGAAGGGTGCCAATATTACAGAAAAAAACAGAAATAGAAAGATTGGTTGGAAAGATGTAATAAGATTTATTTTTGAGAAAGTTTAGTCAAATAAAGGATTTGAGCTTAATCATGATTTCATAGAGAGTTCGAGATCAAATAGGAAAATGAAGATATATACATGATAGTCTAAAATCACAGCAATGATCATCTATGAGAAAGAAATGATAAAATTTTATGGATCATAACAAATCAGAATATTGAAACGTGGTGTAGGATTTTAGATATGATATTGGACACCAAGGCTTGACATTGAAGTATTAAAGACTAGGAGTATCAAATCATAGTATTAAATTGAATATATTAGCAAGATGGGAGAAATACATATTGCATGAATATGAGATGTGTTCAAGATTGAAAATATAGAAGACAAAATTGATTGGCAATTTAGGAATGGAATCGAAAATTTAGTAATCATGGAGAATAACATTATTTCTAAAGGAAAAGTTGTGTTGAAGATAGTTAATTCAGTTTTGTTTATCAATTGTATCTTTCTTGTATTGAACATAATTTTTATAAATATTCGAATTATTAAAGTTGTGACAAATTTAGATTCTGTTGTTGAGATTACCTGCAAGTGGATACAGCTTACTGCCGCCGTCTCACAACGGTGTAGGCTGGGCATGATCCGATTCGACCCAACAATTTGGGACCGGGTCGTGACAAGTAGTTCTGGATCAGTTGCACGAGAAGTACGTCTTTTGACCTTAATTATGAGAGGCTGATCACCAGTGTTGGCTTGAACCCGAATTTTGACTGGAATCCTCGCAGCTTCATCAGACGTAGCTTGAGTTCTTCCTTTGACTTTAATTACCAAAGGTTCACTACTGACAGGTCGGGATTGAATTCGACCTTTAACTTTAATCATCAAAGGTTGATCTTCTGAAGGATCTTCTAAGACAGATTGATCTTCTACAGGCGATCGATCTTCAGCCATATCAGATATTTCCTTCACATGCTTCTGTTTGTAGAGTATTGAATCAGAGAAATAGGCTTCAACACCCTTAAAGGACTGATATCTGCGAATTCAGTCTTCACAATCCCTTGAGAATGCATATACTTGAAGCATTGGTGGAGAGTTGAAGGCACAATATTATGCTCATGTATCAATGGTCTTCCAAGTAGGGTGTTGTAAGATACATCTGAGTTGATAACATAAAAGGTTGCCATAGTTCGAAGATCACCTATTTGAATCTTCAGACGAATCTTCCCCAATGGTTAACTCTTTCCAGAGTTGAAACCAACTATTGTTGTACTAGTGCAAGTCAAATCACTAGTAGGAATCCTCAAGGGTCGTAGCATACTCTGAAGAATAATGCTAATAGAAGACCCAGGATCAATGTAAATCATGTCAATTTCAGTAGAATCAATATATCCTGTATAACACAGAGGCCTTTCGTGTCTATTATGCTTCAACAGCATATCTTCTTGTGTGAAGGTAATGTTAGGAATTGATTCCATCACACTATGACATTGGAGACACGACACTGGTATATTGTCAGGACTTTTGAGTTGAGCTAAGCATGAATCTGCCTGTAGCAAAGCTTCGCTCAAAGTTTTTCGACTTTATTTAGAAAGACGAAGCAACTCAAAGATAGAAAGTCTAGCCGGAGTATTAGCTAATTGGGCCAGAATATCAAACTTGTAGGGTTTCATCACTACCCCTTCATTTGAAGCAGACTTCAATGGGACGTCAAAGCGTACTGCTTTCTGTTTCCCTTTTTCAACCGCTGATGGTTTAGAAGGTCTTGTCTTAGCAGGAATAGAAGATGACCGAGTTGGTAGTATTTCAGTAATGTCATCTGCTTCTTTGGAAGTTTTCTCATAATCTTTGTGGTACTCTTTTCCAGATCTCGTACCAGCAAAAGTTTCTTCTTCAGACCCAGGAGAATGAAGTACCATATTGTAGGATTTAGTCTTCTTTCCCTTAGTCTTCTTCTTATGAGGATTTTTATGAGGAACCTCAAATCCTAATCCAATGGTAGATTTTTGACCTTGAATTTGTAAAAGAATTCGCATTCCTTTATCATTGTTCAAGCCTTCCGCCTTTTGAAAGTTACAGCCCATCTTTTTTATGAGATGGATTGATTGTTGACTGTACATGTGAGTGGGTAGCGGACTCTCAAGAAATAATCTAATAGAGGAAGAAGGAACAGAGACCTCTGTAGCCACAGGAGTAGGGGATTTCGAGATAGAAGAAAAAAAATCCCAACAGGAGCTTTCTCATAAGCAGCAAAAACTTGTTGTGCCCTGTATAAAGGGACACTATATTCAGACCCCTTAGTCTATCCTCCAAAGGAATGTCGTCCCAAAGATGATCCAAATCATCGTGATCTGGAGTAACAACATGAGAAATCATATTGCAGGTTTTGACTTTTCGACCTTTCTTGGATTTTGAAGTTTTACTTTCATCTTCCATTTTAGGTACTAAGTCAGGGTGTACCCACATGATTTCACCATTTTTTAATGTGAGAGGCAATAATCCTTCATTTTGCTCTCTAGCTGGTGGAAGATTCACAATATTCATTATTGCCTTTGAAATTGGGACAATTCCATCTGGAACTTGCTCTAGAGAAAAACCTCCAAATTGAAGAGAAATCATAATAGCTGTGACTGTATACTCATCATTGGTTAAAGCGATGGCATTAGCATTTATCAACTCTTGGACCTTCTTCTTTAAAACATAGAAAGCCTTGGTAGTGTGATTTATGTGTCTATGATAGATACAATATTTAGGATTATTAGTCAGATTTACCTCATTAGGCCATTTTAGCTCTGGAATCTGGAGTTTACCACTCTTTACGAGACATTGGAATATCCCTGGGATATCGCTGTCATCGAAAGAGTATTCTTCTTTTGGTTTAGAAGACTCCGGATTACTTGGCCTCGTTTTAGGTTTTGAAAGATTTACCACTAGGGTTTCTTTCCTTTTCCTATTGCGATTGCCGGAATTGTTACCTGAAGAGGCTTTCTTTCCTTTGTCCTCTGAGGTAAAGATCATCCCATGTTCATGAGCCAATTTACCATTGGTCTTGGCTGAAACTGCTGCTATAATGAACGAGGCCCAATCTGTGAATTAAGAGCCTGTACAAACAGCAATGGTTGGTCGCAGATTCATTTTGCATGTATCAATTAATGCTGAATTTGGCATACAAGGAGGCATCTTCAAAGTAGCCTGTCGAAAACGTTCAATAAACGTCGGAGTATCTTCTTTCTCTTTCTGTTTAATCTCTATTAAGGAGGACATATTCATGTCCATACCTCCTTCATAGAAATGAGAGAGAAACATTGCTTTGAATTCGTCAAAAGTCGATATGCAATTATCGGGTAGACTGCGATACCAGTCATATACAGTGCCTGTCAAACACCCAATAAAAACTCATATGAGAAGAGCATCATTCTTTTGTAGATGCACAGTCATAATATTAAAATAATTGATATATTGACTCGGAGAGGCCTTTCCATCAAATAATACCATAGATTGTGGCTTGAATTTTGGAGGAAAGGGTACATCATTCCAGTGAGGAGGACAAGGTTGCTTGATCCCTAACCTCTAGAGCTGATCTTTGTGCTTAAGAACCTCAAACTGTGCTTTTAACTCATGCACTGCTTGAATAGCTTCACTAGTTTGAGGAAGCATATTTGACTAAATAGTGGCAGGATGTACCGAAACCCCCACCGGAGGTGGTATATCTTCTGGAATGAGAGGATCTGGAGATACGGAGTTTTGATTGATAGCAGGCTCTTGACTAAGATTATTCCCCTTGACTATCTTGAGTTTGCGCTGCTACTTGCACCGGTGTTACCACTGCTGGCTGAACAGTTTGCTGAGTCATTATTATTTGATGCATATTTTGCATCATGGCAAGCATGTCCTTCAGCGATTGTTCCACTGCGGAGAGACGTTGCTCTGTATTAGAAATAGACGTCTCTGGTTCTTCTTCGATAACATAAGATTCAACCTCCCTTGAACATACA
This sequence comes from Iris pallida, assembly GCA_029216955.1. Classification (NCBI taxonomy): domain Eukaryota; kingdom Viridiplantae; phylum Streptophyta; class Magnoliopsida; order Asparagales; family Iridaceae; genus Iris; species Iris pallida. Next base: position 26,904 of record JANAVB010004462.1, on the reverse strand, counting down.
GAGGGATTGGTGTAGAGGTATGAATCAACGCTATCAGTTTCTGACTCCAAAGACTGGGTAACCCCAGCTTCTGAATCTGAAGATCGCAACAACCTTTGACTTCTTGATCGAGTATGCTGATCTACCCCTTCAAAAGTGTCAAGGAGTCGGTTGAACTATTGTTGGCTTGGAGTTCAGGACGAATTGCGTCTTGGACGTCGTCCTCTATTGATTTGAGATGCCATATTGACTGATGCATAGGACAACTCATGTTCTTGGTCATCAATTTGTTGCTGAGGTACATTGTAGCTTAATCGGTCAAAAACTGATCGTTTAGAAGCCGAACAGCAACATTTGATTACAATCTGGTAACACTCACAATGATGATTTTCCTGGAGGAGTATCACTGGAGATTTTTTATTTTTACGCTTTTATACAAGTAACTCGCGTAAATCAGAAGGAGTGGAAGGAGTCGTCTTCTTTATTATATTTAGGACAGAGAAACGTTTAGTCCTTTGCGTATAAAGAAGACTACTGGCTGCATTAGCAGAACCAAACTGTGTATTTTTGTGCGCTTGGAGTTGTGTACGTAAATCTTGAGATTTTTGTGCACAAAGAATTCTATCAGCATTACGCATAATTTGAAGGTTTGGTACTTTGCGTAAAGCAGTGTAAGAAGGTTGTTGGTGAAAAACTAAAGTTTTACCAATAATAGAATTCTTATTTTTACGCTACATGCGTGTAGGCAAATTCACTTTAGATGTAAAGGCATCATTGTGAACTTTATCTACTATGTCACCGATAGGAGATTTACCTTTACGCGTAGAGCGCAAAACAGGAACATCTGCCACGCTACAAACGGGAGATTTACCCTTACGCGTAGAGCGCAAGACTTAAATGTCTACCACGTCACAGATAGGAGACTAATTTTTACGCACAGAGCGCAAGACTTGGGTGTCTACCTCGTCACAGACGGGAGACTGATTTTTACGCCCGGGGCGCAACACTGAAGTAGGGACTGCCTCTTCACAGATGGGAGCCCCAACAACAGAAGTGGGAAGAATTCCCTTGCCTTTAGAGACAGCAGGGAGATCAGAGGATGCTTTGGACTTAGGAATCCAAAATTTTCGTACCTTTAATGATTTTTGAAAATTGGAGCAGCGAGTACTACCCCCAGTTCGAAGCATTTATTCGTAAGCAGTCTGGTCGAATTGAACAACCAGAGTCTTTTTTGTCGATTCGACCGACACATCATCATATTGAGCAATTGTTTTCTAGTCAGAGGAAAAAGTTATCTCCAGCAGAGTCGCCATTTTGTTTCACTTAAGAAAATGCCTAAAATTGGCTTTTGAAAGAAAACGAGAAAAAGTATAAAAGTACAAGTAGATTCTGGAGAGTATTGCTATGAAAGTCTGATCTGAGAGCGATCACTTTCTTCCTTGGACAATACGATGATGATGAAGAGAACTGCTTGAGGAAGATGAACAATCGGAAGAACTAAGTCACCAGAAAGGTATCGACACTGATGGCACAGTCGAATGCTTTCCTGCTTTGCTTCACCATATTCTTGAGAAAAAGTTGAATAAATGCTTCTGGGAAATATCACTCTGAAAGTATGAGTTTTCTCATAATCTCCTTCTCTATATCTCTCTTGATCCCTTTTTGTGTTAAAAATATGTCTATTTATAGACTAGACCCTCTGTGCGTAAAAAGCAACAAAATTGGGTCTCTACGCAAGTAACTACCACCCACGATTGCAAATCGACCTTTACGTGTGATAACACGTGTCTCATATAGAGTTGTGGTCTCTACGCAAGGTGACACGTGTCCCACAACTTCAACAATATGGGAAGAGCACGTACACACGTTCCTCGATAAGTGTGGCATAAAAGCTACGTATGCAGACCACATTCCCAAAATAAGCTTTCTGCGTAAAGTAGCAGTTTGCGCATAAAATAACCCAAAATAGACTTCCTGCGTAAAGTGGCTGAAAAGTAGCCTTGAGCGTATAATTAGCTCAAATAAACTCTACGCTTGAGCGTAAAGACTCAAATAGCTTTCATGCGTAAAGGAAGCGGTCTCTTGAGCGTAAAGTAGCCTATCCGCATGCTAAAAGACAAGTGTTGGGTTTGGTGTCAAAAATATTCTTGGCTTATGTGAAATGCACTATCAGAAAATCATTCTGTCAGGACAGTATCACGTGCATTAAATGCGATCTGGGCAGCCTGTCTCTCGCGTAAATGCTGAGAATGGCTCTCGCGTAAAGTAGTTCGCGTAAAGTTGGACTTTGTTTAATCTCCGTGTAAAACTTGAATCTGACTCAGTTTGACTTGCGTAAAGCTCTCAACTTTCTTGACTTGTCCTATGAAATTTATTTATGCTTCTACAACGTCCTTGCTGAACCTGCACATCTTAGTGCAGCTAGGTGTTCTGAGATTTTAGCTACTCCTTCTCCTGTTGCTCTAGTTGATCCACCTACTGCTCCAGCACCTGCTACCCCAGCCAATGCTGTTCCATCTACTGACTATCCATAGACTGATGAGGGTCTCCACCATATCTTAAGAGACCACATGCAGCTAACCCAATCTCAGCATCAAGCTACTCTTGAATTAGTTAGTGCTTTAGAGACTCCCTGGACTGAATGGTCCATAGATTATGAATTCTGTGACGTTATTGGCACTCAAGCGATCTATAACACACTAGCTGATCTCCGCTTTGCTCAGTCCCATCAGCTTGGCGGCTCGAGCTTCTTTCCCAGCGATTTTACTTTTTTGGACTACCGTGTTGAGGATCAGAAAGTATGCCAGTAATTTAATACTGCTGGCACATTTGACTGGTTCAGATCACTGGTGAGCCTGCTCACACTTCTGGTAGTGATGACTTTCGTGTTGAGTATCAGAAAGTATGCCAGTACTTTAATCCTGCTGGCACATTTGACTGGTTCAGATCACTGGTGAGCTTGCTCACACTTCTGGTGGTGATAACAACGCTGTCGATCAGGATATAGACGAGGATTGATGATATCTAGCTGTCATTATCTTTAGCCTAGATATTACGTTTAATAGATTTCTATCTATTGTCTTCATGTCTTAGAAATGTCTTACATTCTGAGAACATTTAGTATCAGTTATGCAGTTTTTATTTACTAGCTACTTGTACAGATTAAAACTCTTTAAGTTTTATATGTACTAAGTGCATGTTTTCTTTATGGATGCTATTAGTTTTTTTATTCGTATTCTCTTTCTTTTGGAAATATGCACATATCTCATACTTAGTAGTTTAGCTTAAATACAGCTTCTTATATATAACTGCTCTGTGACATATATGCTTTATTGTTAGTATCTCTTTCTTCACGATTGTTTTTTTGTTCACATAAATTGCGTGGGGGCATTTCGGTAAACGGCAACGGAGGAAAAAATATAACACTTTAAAGGATTTCGAAGCATTTCTTTTGATCAAGGTATTATACCGGTCAAGTTTTGTCAATTATCAAAATGGAAAAGATTGTTTGCCCATTCGTCATGGTGAAACCCATTTTGATAATCGTCTAAAGTCGAACTTGATATAAGGGCTACTCAAAACGGACTACGACAATTAGTACTGCTACCTTTTGAGATTTTCTCAGTCGTCGCATCTGTATTTTCCATTCTCAAATGATTTTATATAATTTTATTGAGTCTAGAAAAATGTAAACCCTATCGTACTGGCAAATAGGCTTGACCAAAAACGTTTTTCAAACTACCAAACTTTGTTTACAAATAAACCTGTTTTAAACAAACGCAAAAACTCGTACTTAAAAAACAGCCCAAAAAGCCTATAACCCAGAGTTCGGACAGAGTTCTGCCAAACTCGGCCTGAACTCGGGTACATGATTGGTAAATTCGACAAAAAATGTTCTTATGGTAGACTCGGCTGCAATGGTCAAAATTTTGAACGTTTGGCATCCAAATTCGATCAGAACTCGATTTTCAGCAATGCTATAAATAGAGGAGTTTTTCATTCCAAATCACTCATTCACTTTCTATCTTCTCTTCTCTTAGCTTTCATAGCTATTCAATGCTTTTATTTTCAAATCCCAAGACTGTTTTACAATCTCTAGTCTACATGTCAGTACACTACGGTATAGAAGTTTCAAAGAGTTGTAATCAGAGGATTGATCAAGAAGTTAACACTTCACAATTGAAGTCGATCGAGCACTCCAGATCTAAGCTCGGTGCGGTAAAGAGTTGCAAGCGCTCGGTTAAAGCTTGTGTTTCCAATAGTAGATTCAATTGTAAGTAAGAGTTCTCCGGCCTAGACTAGTACTCATAAGAGAAAACCAAAATATATCGCTGTGCTTGCGTTTGCTCTCTGTCCCTCTTAGTTACTGCTTTTATATAACTATGATATAGCCAATGCGATACGATAGTGATATTGTAGTGTTTGTATTTTAATTAGTAATATTCTGCTGCACACTCTATTCACCTCCAATAGAGTATATTGCTTAATATATCGGTCCTACAGACATCGATCCAAACTAAATGACCCAATATATGATTTCGACTATTCTTGAGCCTACTACATACATGCCTAAGTTGTCCCACTCAATCGAGACCCCATATGCTATTTAAATTCAAATGTCACATAAGACCGCTCATGTGACTTTTTAAGCCTATTTCCAATTGGGGTAATTTTTATTGAGCCTAAACTTGTCAACAAGTTGTGGTGGACTCGTTAGGGTTATCCCCATGTAGAGAGGCCCTTCTAAATATTTAATTCAAAACCAAATAGCAAAACTCTACAAATCCAATTCCCTATATTTGGAAACTTATATATTTATGTGCCAATCCCACTTGTATTTAGACTCCAAAACCCACCAAAACTTACCCAAATCTACTAATATTAGGCCAAACCTTCTCCATAAACCCTAAAACCCAGCCTCTTCATTGCCGAACTGCTGCTGCTGCCATCTCTTCTCCTTGTTGTTGTTCACGTACTTGCCGACCACCTCCAGCCCAACCACCTCAGCTCCGATGTGCTCAAGACCCCCTCTACCATTTTTAGGCCGGCCACCACCTGGAACCACCCCTACAAGCCGTAACTGCCGTCCAAAGTCGACCCCAACGTGTTGTCCGAAAGTCACAGCATGTATGCCATCTTGCGACATCATTTTCTTCACTTCTAGACATCGAAACTTCGTGAAATGGGTTCCCCTATGTGTCTACTACCTTCATATAATTTTTATCGAAATTCTTTCTAGATTGGTCGGGGCACACGTTTTACCAAAGGGTCTCCAAACTGATACTTTTTGGTATATGTTGGTTTTGATCTAGTTGGAATAAGTTTTACCATTGATATCATATATAAAAACAACCATAATTTGATTATCTTCAATCCCCTATAATAACTTTCATAATTTTTCTGTTTTGATATTTATATCTTTACATCTTTGAAGAACAAATTCTGCCGTAAACTGAACTATCAAAATTACCATCTTGTGAGTCCAAAAATCATTTTTGTGTGCGTCCAAGGCTCAATATTATTGTTCTTTGACACATGATCATGAATATTTGATAATCTAAATAATTTTTTACCATTTATTTCAGTATTTCAAAGTTATTTTATTTATGGTTAAACAAGTTCTAATAACGTTGATTTACAATGTTGGTATTAGGTTCATCATGAGATGATTTCTAAATGGGTTTTATGCAATAATAATTATATGATTTATATTTCTAGAATACAAAAGATTTATTCAGAATTAGTATTGAATATTTTATACCTATATTTTGTGGGATTTTGTTAGTCCAAGAAGGAATATTATGACTAGTATATAGATTAGCTAACTCTTTGATGTTAAATATATGTATATATGATATATGGAAGTAATAATGTAGTTATTAATATTATTTATTATTATTATTTTTATGAGTTTGTGAGATCGAGACTGCAAAAGTTGGATTCGAATCCATAATCTACACTCTCGCGGAGATTCCAACCAAGATACCATGCCACTGTGACGTCATTTTATTTCCTGCTATAAATAGACGTGTTGTTGTGTGTTAGGATTAGATGTGTTAGGAGAGCTTCCAAGTCTGACGTGGGTGCAGTCAATGATACCATCGATGACTGATAGTTGTAGAAGCACGAAATTTCAGGTGCATCCAAGATCAGAAACTCTTATGCGCCCCAAAGTACTATGCGCCCCCAAACATCATGCGCCAAAGACAGAATGTTGACACATCAAAGGATAGCAAAGAAAAGAGGCACATAAAGATAAGATTTTTTATTTTCACATAAAAGTCTATTACATGTCCAAACTCTTTGTTACAACAAAAAGGTCTACTACGAAGAAAATTTCTAAACTACAGCCTGACGCATCACTTCGATGTCTCAGCTTGGCGCATCACTCTGACGTATCAGCGTAGGTGTATCACTCCTCATCAGAGCAAATCACTTCCTCGTCAACGTATGAGTGCTTCGTCTAATGAATCACTTATTGAGCAGAATGCGGGTTGGCCATCATTCCAAACCTAGTGGCTCTTCTAGCAAAACAGAAGTCGGGACACGACGACCCCGATTTTGGTTGCAATAGGCATCCAACGCCAAAGCTTCTTCAGACAAGGAGATCCAAAGCCCATAGTTCTTACGGAGGATCTAAGTCTTCTGAAGGATTTTATCGTCAAAGCTTCTTCGAACAAGGAGATCCAAAGCCCATAGTGCAACATCTTGCTAAGGAGGAGGATCGATCGAGTTCATCTTCATTCGAAAAGTTTAGTGAAATGAGAAGCAAACACTCTCTGATCGTAGCTATTTATAGGCTAGGACAAATCAAACACATGTGCTAAGTGGCAACTTCCCTGAAGTCAGTACAATAAACTTGCATTAATGGTGACAAATCTGCCCCCTCAAATTTACTTAAGTCAAAAAATTATCAATTCATGTCTCGAAAGACTCGACAAAGGTCACCAAAGAAGATGCACCACGTAGCAGATGCGCTCCTCAGTATCATGCGCCCCATACCGATACGTCTAGTGACGAATACACATATGTGCACCCTAAGCTCATCAACCATCAAAACATTTAATGCTATGTGACAGAACCATCATCACGCTTCCCGAAGGCTGAGCAGTTAACAGTTTTTGCAAAAAACGAAGAGCCGTCGACGTCAGCCTCATCATTACTTATTTTGTCGGTTATAGCTGTGCTCATCCACATGGCTGACTGATCACCCGCATGTGCCTCCGCAACCATGCGCCCAAAGCTCTGTATGCACCTCGAAAGCCATGCGCCCATACTTGCTTTTGACTCCTAAAAAGCTATGAGCCAAGTCTCTTCATGCGCCAGGTCTTAGGCGCATCCAGACAGATCGTCCTGCACCAAATCCAAGATCTTGGAGCCATGAACATGAGCCACGTTTCATTAACACAGTTCTGCATATGAATGGTTGCCAACCACCCAAGATCTCATCAACAACCAAATCTCAACAACTACCATATGTCAGCTCTATCGCAACTCAACAGTGCAGTACAAACATATTCATCTCCAGATCCCTGGTGCATCGTCCATGCGCCCAACAAAGTCAGCCACGTAGCGCTCCTACGTGCAAGTTCTCCGTGCGTACACCGCACATGCGTGCATAAGCAGATTATTCTGCTGCCTATAAATAGGGGATCATTCTTTCATTTAATATCTCCAATCTCTAAGCTCGAAGCCCCAGTTATTGAATATTTTTTAACCACTTCAACATCGAGAGCACTTGCAAGAGTTCCAATTCTCTTCAAGTCACTGCTCGTTTTAGAGCAACCCAGACTTTCAGAGAGTTCGAGTTTGTCGTCAGATAATCAACACAGTCAAAGAATTGCCACTCGCTCCATCGCCACGATTTTCTGACAAAAACAAAAATGTAATCCTAGGATTACATCTGAATCCTACATTATACTATGCTATGCTTGTAATTAAATTCAAAGTTCAATCAAAACAACTTATTTTAATGGCAAACAAACTGGCGACTCTGCTGGGGACCACTTTCTCCTCCAACGAGAAGGTCGTGTCACAGTCTAACGACAATATGGTCGGCTGCTTCCAAAAGTTGCTTGTGGTACGCCTCAATCAACAGGTGTACGAGGTGTTTATCTCTGAAGACAGTACGAGTCCTTCGAAGCGATTGCCAAAGCCGAAGAAGACCCGCCAAGTCTGGGTGCGCAAAGGCGATGCACCGAGCACCACCATTGAAGGAGCGGCGCCACCATAGTCCTCCCTTCCAGCTGATGTTCTCAGTAACTAACACATTACCACTGGTGCAGCATATCTGCCTGGGAAGCACAGTATTGACAGTACATATTTTTATTCTTTCCAATCGAAGAAGATGCGCCGATGGAATAAGGACGCAGACAGTCTTTCATGCATGAGCTATGATGTGCAAGAGAAAACCTCTGTCTTTGATAAAATCACTCTCTATCTTGGCAATGAAAAATTAGATTATGAGTACTATGCGCCTTTACAGGCTAGTACTTAGAATCCTAAGGCAGTATGAGCCATGTGCCCCAAATATGCTATGCCAGCAGCAAACCAGAAATATGTGCTTAAAGTCATGAGCGCAGCTGATGGTAAGCTATACAGAGTCGACACGGGTGCTTTGGCACCCGCAACGAGTCAACTCTCGAGGTCTCCGTCCCACTTGGGCGCATCCCCTGTGCTTTGAACCAAGCTTGGTGGGGCAAATCTTGTGGCTTTGGACCCATGCGCCTGTGCGCATGAAGTGGGTTCAAGTCGTAATACATGTTGTTCTCCCACAAATGATTCGGGCACATTTTATGTTTGGAACCAGATCAGGGGGTACAAATCACCCGAACGCCTGGCCCTGCTATGCACCTGAAAGGGGTACAAATGTGAAACTCTTCTTACATGATCTACATAATGTGATCACTCACAAACGTAGATTGGAGGAGATGACCTCCATGCACGATGTAGCCCTCATAAGGCATACTTGTGCTATGGTCGCCATCAATTATAGCTGTTGTGAAATAATGACCGTACCACCAAGGCGGTCTGTATTTTAACGACTGCAACCAGCTGCACCTATCCGATATCTTCTCTAAAGAAGAGTACCAATAGACGACGAGACAGTACTCCCGGTCGCCTCGTGCTATGACGTTTCCAACTCCCATACATCAGGAAGAAAAGCAAATACCACCAACTCCTTTGCCTTGGCTAGTCAATTGAACAGTTGACCGAAGAAAAGAAAAGCAGCAGTCTCGCCAACCGAGGTATTCTAGAATAGTTGGTTGAAGAGAAAGACGATACAAGCTGGGGGTGATCAGACATGGATAATCCATGACAACCCATCGTTCAAGGATAAGGATATCTACTAAGGAACCGACACTGATGTAGCTGGGGGTAGCCGTATAAGGCATCAGAAGAAGAAGCTCTTAGAACAACCTTCACACAAGAAAGAGAGGCAAAAAGTGCAGCATCGACCGATCCATCCACTTCTACCAGTGTCATGCCCGTCTATATGGCAGGGTGTGGCAACGAAGAAGAAATAGAAGCTTCAACTCTGGATCTTGTATGGAGCATGGACAACTTGGAAGATGGCCTCATGACCCTCTCCACCACCATGCGATCTTTGACCCAAATGGTGTTTAAGATTCGAAATACTCTGACTTCTCAAAGGGCACCTGTATCTACCAGTCATGATCCTGGGGCTAACAAAAGTCAAGTATACCCCCTCAACGGGTATCTTCAGGGATAGATCATCACATTGTACCTCTGATGTCAGCTCATTCGGGTACCAAGCTTCATAATTTATCTCCCTCATCTGCTCCTGGACAGAGGAGCTGGTTGAGATAGTGAGATATTTGTGTGATCGATTTGAAGCAAAAAATAAACATGAGGAATGCCAGAAGCTTGGGATTCGACAACCTTATCCTCCCGAATGGAATAAAGTAGTTTATTCCCCCAAATATAAATTGCAAACATTGACACCATTTGACAGGAAGGAGTCTTCCCGCTGATATCTGACCTAATTGCACTCTGTGATGGGACATCTTCCAAAGGAAGATGCCTTGCTTATAATTTTGTTCGTCGAGATATTAAAGGGAGTCGCCTACGACTGGTACTGTAGTCTCCTTGACAACTGCATATCCTACTTCGACGACTTAACGCATCTGTTCCTTGATCGATTCTATGATGGAAGAAAAGATATGACAATGTCGCCTCTGATAGAAGTGGTCCAAAAGGAGAAAGAGACCGTTCGAGCTTTCATTGAGCGCTTTCGGCAAGCATATTTAAGGTTGCCTCTGGGTATACCAGAACATGTCCTGATATATTCATGCAGCAGGAATATGACGCCTGCGATCAAGCTCTGGCTCGACTCAGTCCAGCCTTTATCTTGGAGTTCGCTGATCATTGGTGCCAAAAATGCCGATAAAAAGGCATGTGACGTACAGCGTCTGGGGTTAGCTTTCCTGCGTTCGATAATAAAGGGAAATATGCCGCCGCCAAGAGTAATGGGCATGAACCGAAAGAAAAGTAGACATTAACTGTCAATGCCTCAAAAAGCACACAAGGGCCGGCTTAAAAACCACCGCCCGTACCAAGAATGAAGGAGGTTTAATCCTTAAATGACGAAGACACCCTTCAAATCTTCGAGATGCTGAAGCAAAGCAAAAAAATAAGTTGTCTGATCAAAAGAGACTCGACGAGGTTGACAAGATAGGCGATCTGAGGTACTGTCACTACCATCAGTTCATCGGGTATCCAACTCGAGACTGCTACATCTTGAAGAACTATATACAATGCATGATCAATACAAACATTCTCTCGCTTGATTATGAGGAGAAGACAGTCTTAGCCAACATGGTGTCTTTTCAGTTCGGTGCCTTACTACCTACTGAAGCTCAAGATGGCATCGTCCCCATCCCAAAGGCGACAATGGAAGTAATCAACCTTCCACCAACTCGTGACATTACGAGTGGACTAATAGCACTTACGATGTCCTTAAGAAAGATCATGTGGGTCCACCTAGATCTAGCTCCAGAATTGACTCAACTGGAGATACATCCTACCTCCAAAATGAAAGACAAGAAGATCAAGTCTTATCGTACAGTCACTACCTCCCCTAGGGAAGCCCTTCCTATTCAGACGTGCTCACAGATGAACGTCCAACAAGAGGAGGCCCCGGTCTAAGTGATGCCTTCTATCACCACCACGGTTGTCCAAGGAGAAGGCTCATCCCAACCTCAAGAAGTCAACAAACAGAAGTAGAAGCAGGCTTATTTTGATAGGCCTCTACGAAAAGACAATGCTCCGAGGTTGACTAGACCCCACAATTTTGACATACTGGCGTAACTTGCTAGTACTCGAGAGGCTCTATGTGAAGTACTGAAGGATGCTAAGTCTCTCATCAACCAGGTCAAATAGCCTGAAGAAGATCCAACAGTATGTTCGTGCTGCCATAGCATAGGGGGAAATCATCCGCAATATCACCTTTACCCAACAAGAGATGCTACTCAAGAACAAATGACAAAATAGACCGTTGTATTACATAAGGTACATCGGTGCCATCCGCAACATCACCTTCCCTTAGCATTATCCTTCAGACATTGGGGATCCCGATGCATCGCCTGACTGCATCCAACACTACAATCAGCGAACCATTGGGTATGATCTGGTTGAAATGTTATATTAGAGATCTCTATACAGAGGTGACTTGCTATGTCGTGGACGCGAACGTCAACTATAACATCTTGTTGGGGCGGCCATGGATACATGAATACATGGTGGTGCCATCTACTCTCCACCAATACATGAAATATGTGTCCACCAGCAGCATAGTCAGGACAAAGTTTGCTGATGTCGATCCCTTCAGAGGGATTGAGGCCTTTTTTACCGACTCTGATCTGTACAAATCAATTCGTCTGGATGATGAAACCAATGATGCCCATGACGAAGTAGAAGCTGAAGCAGAGGCCGATACCGAAGCAAAAATCACAACTGGTGTCCCTCTGAAGGCACGACTCAGGAGGAAACCTTCCTAAGCATCGGCCCCTATCGTAGTTAAGCTACCCGAGAAGGGACTAGCCTTTCTGGTTGAAACAACAACTGAGGTCCCTTTGCAGATACGGCTCAAGGGAAGACCTCCCCAAGTGTCAGCTCCTCTTATAGTGAAGCTGTGCAGGAAAGCACCAGTCTTCATGGTGCCAGCTGATGCACCTCTCAAATTATGACTCAAGGGGAAGCCTCCCCAATTATCGACTCCCCATGTGGTCAAGCTATGAGGGGAAGGCCAACATCTCTCTCAGTATAGGCCCAAGAGCCGAAACGGGTCAAACTCCCGATGAACTCTTTCGAATCACCCAAGGTTACTCTAGTGCTCACTGACAAAGAATTTGGAGAGTACATATCTGCCGATGTTGACGCCACCCCTTGATGATGTAATTTTCTGGGACAAGATCCTGTATTTTATCAATAAAAGACTGTCTTTGAATTGTTCTAGTTTTCCACATTGGAATGCCATATATACACTATATAATGCCTTATAGTCATTGCAAACACAAATAATGACTGTTAATAATGTAAATCGAGTCGTCCTATGCCAAGGAGTCTGTTATATAGTTCTGCCCCGAAACCAGGACGAGAAGCCTATTATCTTCGGCATAGTCGAGCATCATCAAGACCTCCCTTCAGTCAAGCCACAACCTAAAAATTGTAGAATACAAGTATACCGGTACACCGATCAAGCAAAGTATCTCATCCAAAAGATGGGTTTCTGATTTGAAAAGTGGCCAGGGTCTGAACTATGGTTGGGGCCGACGTCTTCCTTTACGGCTCCCAGTCCCAAAAGGAAAGCCACAAGACTATTACCATCGCACTCGACAGAGGGTAGGCTACATCACACCTCTGACAACCCCAAAGAGTTCAGAAGTGGAAGAGGCTATACATTGTCACTCATCTGAAGCTTCAACTTGGGACTCCGATACCAGTATAGGTCTGATCTTCAGGAAAGTATCGTCAGTCAACATGATATCCATATATCCTTTAGAAGAAGAAGACGATGATCAAGTAGTAGAGTTATTCGAAGAAGAACCCTGTGTAAACCCCCTAAATTTCTACTACAATTTTTTTAAAATTTTGTATTTATTTTGTACTTCGCATACGAGTTCGCATTGTTGTATTGTGTAGCGTACGAAATTTACGTTTCGTATTTGCTCGACGAGTACGAATATGTGTCGAGGTACATATTTTAGAAAAACATCCGTATAAATTTTATTTTTAATAGGAAAGTACATGTTCAAACAAAGGTGATAAATATTTTTATTTTGTATAAAAAGGTTATTTTATTCGTCGTTTACAAATAAATTATGATTTGGATATTTTGGTTTAATATTTTGCGAAATGTAAAATTTGCTTATTAATATATTCTGTTATTTATAAAAGCTAGTTCATGAATTAATATTTAAGTATTTATCATGATTTTTGAAATTAATTATTACCATATTTATTTAATCATGAAAATAATATTTGGGATTTTGTTAATTTTAATATTTGATTAAATATGGTAAATTAAATTGCAAAAGATTTTATTGACTTTATTTAAAATATTTTAAATTAAGTATAGAATTTATTTAGATTGGATTTGATTTGGATTGAATTAGTTTAAATTGAATTTAAATATAATATGATATTATCTAGGGGGAATTTAAATTCTCCCAATCCCTATCCAACTAGGAATTCCCACCTCCACAACCACCGCTGCCCGCACCCAAATCTGCCACCGGCCGTCCTGCCGAAAAAACCCCGAGTCACCACCGTGGTCACCCCAGACCCGTCGCCACTACGTCCTCACCCTCTCCTCCGAACCCATCACCACCGCCACCACCAGAAATAGGAGAAGGGGGAAAAAACTCTCACCTCGGCCCGCGAGATTCGGCGTTCCCGTACCATAACCGAGGAGTCGCCGGCGTGCGTGCCGACACCGCTGGGGATCTCCGGTGCTGCGCCAGACCGCGTGGACCCTTGTCGTGCCGGAGCTCCGTCGTGCCCTCAAAGTTCATCGCCTCCTCCGGTCGCGGATCCGCCGTATCCTCCATCGGAGCGCCGCCTCCTGCTCCATCTTCTACCGTCGCTCCAGTCCCGGCCGCTTCCACTTCCCGCCACGATTCGCCCTAACCTATCCTCCGGCACCGTCGCCGCCCCGCTCTAGTAAGCGTCCCCATCTCACCCTCTCTGAAACCCCTTCTCTTCCCACTCCTCTCTCTCACTTTCCTCTCTCTGTACTCTCTCTCTTCATATTAGAAAGAGAATAGTTACTGTTATGTAATATAAGTAATATTATTATTATTATTAGTATTATATTTAAATAATATTGGTACTGTATAATTGAAATGTGTAATTAATTAATATTTTGGTTAATAATAAGGTTTTTATTATTAGTATTTATTATTATTATATTTATCATTATTATTATTTTTTATTATCATCATTATTATTATCCTATGTTACTGTTATTATTTTAATATTGTTGATAGTATTATTATTATATTGTTATTACTGTTGATTATTATTATTATTGTTATTATATTATTACTATTATTCTACTACATAGTTGTGATTATGATTTTATTATTATTAGTGTATTATTCAATTTATTAAATAAATTTGATAATTAATGTTTTCTAAAATATATTTTGACAAAATTAGAGTTTAACCCTAAACTGTTTTTATTTATTTTCAAAATACTTATTTTAACTATTTAGACAACTTAGCGTTTTGCCTAAAAAGATTTATTATTTTAAGTATTTTTCTAGACTAATAAAAATGTATTTTTACAATTTACATATATAAAATATTTTCAAGTATTTATGTAGATTTATTTTTCAAGTATATTATGAAATATTTTCGTGCCTCTTCGCTCAAACTCTCTTCGAATTATTCCCTTTACTCATAGCTAATCGTGCTGCTTTATTTCCTTGCAACTTCGGACAATGACACATCAAACATGGCTATCGGACAATCAAGACTTGTCGGAATATTGCACCACTAGGCGTAACAACAGGCAATATACCTTGCCATTATACTGTTTATATTCTGTTGTATTTTATTACACATCACTGTTCATTTATTTCCAGTTCTTACAGTACTTGATTTATTGTCTGCTCAGTGATATTAGATATACTTTGTTATTATCCTTTGCTTGCATATGGACTTAGAGTTAAGAGACTACCGTTGTAGTATATTGTATATACCTTGACATAGTTGTACCACAAGGATGTGTGAGATGAGTAGCATGTAGAGGTTCTTGCATGTGGGCTGATCTCCCATGTGCATGCATTAGGACTAACTGCTAATAGAGGCATGTTAGAAGACTTAGCAGTTAGTAGGGGTATATGGTCGTGGATGTGACTTAAATAAGAGCATCGGATGGAGAGAACATTACCTGACATATGGGCTTCTTTGTACTTCCCTGCTTACCTGTGCGCTCCGCCGGAGACGCGGGCTCCAGTGCCCTCTAACGTTTTCCAGAGCGTTATGGACGTAGCCCCTTGCACATGATGCCCTCTGACGATCTTCGGACGTTACGGACGTAGGCCCCTGGTGCCCTATATGGGGACTATGCCGATCCCATTTATAGTCAGGGCTCATGCGTCGAAGGATTGTTTCTCAACTGCATGTTCACTTTAGTATGGTTAGATTACCTTATTGTGTCTTGTCACTTTCTTTGATTATGACATATTATATATATTCAGTATTTATATGGCATGTTTATTGTATCTTGTTACGTCCCTCTGAGGACCTGGTTATCTTGCCAGGTGTGTGCACTTGTCTTTCGTAGGTGTTCTAGCCGTGGCCATGACCGTCTCTATTTTCTCGAGGATGATTGCACTTCAATCGTCTTTGCTTCGCTCGCCAAACTCTTTCTTTTATTATGTATTTATTTTCATAGTTGGTAGTAGATTTGTCTCCGCCCAACGATTGTATACATGACAAATTCAAAGTTGCTTTTATATCATTATTATTCTTTGTGGATGAGATTTAGTACCTTGGTTACTGCATTTTACAGCTTACGTATATATACTATATGGCTGGCATGTCTAAGTTTCTAGTCCTACGTATTTTGGGACTGGGGCGTTACATGTTTTTGTGGTGGCCCATGCAGGTCGAGTATGCCATTTCGGTTATATGATTGTACCGAACGGGCCTGCAATATAGGATTAGAGTCTAGAATCTCATCCACTTACTTGACATCCTATCTTGACCTCAAATTCCGAACTCTCGTTCGACTTCCTTGATTTGTATCTTGCTTGACTCCTCCTACCGTAAATTCTTAGTTTCGTGCTTGGTAAGATGACTACACTTATATATGCCCATAGATTAAACACATGGCTAGAAGGTTGCATTGACAATTAATATGTATTGAGATTTTATTTGAGTTATAAAGGCATTTATTTTCCTATAAATATGATCTTAAAGATTAGTTAATTCCAAGTTGGATAGTAGCATATTACCGCTTTCAAAAGATAGTTAAAATTTTATTTTGATATTACAAGGTGGTATACACAAGAGGATAGCTAGATCGAGAAAACAAATTGATTTGATTTTGCGTTTTGATTTTTGAAGGTCTTTGAACATTTATGAATTATTGGGTTATAGCTATACATCTCTTAAAGGGATATAAATTTGATTTGGAAAGAATCATAAAATTTTAAATGTGGAAGTATGATTGACCAAAATTTGAGGATAATTGATAAATTTTAGTAAAATATTTTTTAATTAAATTATGTCATATGATCTATGATTTATAAGGTTATTTGGATTTCGAGTTTAAAGCCTCGCTTAGGAATATTTAAAAAATTTGGTGAAAAAAAATATTATTACTTTTGAAGAGTAGTTGTGACTCATTGGAAGCTAGATATACACATTTGAGAATATATAATAAAATTTGGGAGTTATTTAAATGTTCCATTTTGTAGTATGAAATTCGGCTGATAAACTTATTAAATGTTGAGTTTAAGATTTGGAAAAATAATAATAATAATTATTCGATTTGCGATATACAAGGGTTGTTTCAAAATTGACTAGAGATTTAAAATCTTGATTAAAGTTGACAGTCTAAGATAATTAGAAATTTTGGTAGAGTATCTTAGAAATTTATTGAGAAATTTTCAAGGAATTTGAAATTTTAGATTAGATCATATAGAGGACCAAGTAGCAAGTAAGGTCACCCTAGTGAGATAGAAGTATTCCACATTAGATTGTCATGCCACTTATGATTATGATATTGCATATACACAAGTATAGTTAGTCATCGACCAAACCGATGAACATATCCTTGACTTACTCGACCTTCCCTCAAATCTAGATCTTTATTCGTGACCATCTAATTGTTTGAAACTTAGAAATGATTAGAATCATTCCCTTGACCATACCCTTATCCATGAGACTATTTTTCCTCTAGAAACTGTGTCCCTAACTTATTTTACCTTGATCTACGAGATTTCCTAATTATCTTTATTTCGTTCTTTAACCTTTTATTTTTGTGCATTAATTAGTACCTTATGAAAACCCACTTTCTATTTTTGATCATTTGGCGTACCCTGTCGTGACTTTGATAATTGAAGCACAACACTAGATTTTTCCTTCCCACAAATTTTACATGCAAGACCTAGACGAGCTCACCTTCATGTAGGTATATCATGTTCCACTAAAACACGTCCCCTTGTACTCTATTTTTATGGTACGACTTTCGGGCCATAAAGACTCAACTATAACCCATACCATGGTACCGATATACTTTTGACAACATATATGGATTCAACCTCGACTCAATTTTGTTGACCCAATATATGATTGTGATCCACTTAATTCCTTAAATGCTTAACCTTGAGTTTATCTTGACTGCTTAACCCTTGTCATTTTATTTTCATGTCTTATCTCGATTGACTTAGACATATCACATCTTTTCGCACTTCAATATTAGCTACCCTTTACTTTTCCTTCCCGATTAAATTGCTCCGTTCATATTTCACCTTAATTCCTCCGTGGTTCATGCCATTGTGTTCATTTTATGATTTCCTTGTTCGAAGTTGAAATTGGTCATGACAATCCTTTGGTTGGTAAGAGGTTAGAGTAGAAAATCCTAGAAAAGAGAGTAGTAGAAAAGTTGAATAAAATGATTGAATATGCATAAATGAAAATGTGCGATAAATCCAAATAGATGAAGTAAGGGATGATATATTATGTTTTGATGAAACACTCAAGGGTAAGTAGACTTCTCAAATTTCAAATTTTGTTTTGAGGTAACTAAATATCGAGTTAAGAATTTTCTAAAGTGTTGGTGGTTTAAGAACCAAATTTATATATTAAATTTATGGATGCAAATTTTTGATAAAGACAATGTTGACGTTGCCTTCAATAACATATAGTGTTATGATGATATTAATTTTCAGGGATAACGAATTGTTGAAGAAAGAAACCTTTACATTTTGATGCATGGAGAATTAAGTTCTAAGATGATCATGAATATGAAGTGAAGATGAGTTCATTTCTACCAGTAATAAGAGGAGATTGTTGAATTCAAATTTTCGAGAGAGACTAAAAAAATATTATAGGAAATTTTCAATTATGATAGAAGATTGAGTTATGAAGGTATACTGTTAGTTTTCGAGATTTATCGAACATTGAAGACGGACTTTTATTTTGTTATGTATGGATGCATTGTATATTGACCAATAAATACAAATTTGTAGTAAGGAAAAATTTTAACTTCCACTTGGGCCAAATTTGTTGAAAGTTTTGGAATTTTAATTCTAGAGGAAATTATAACTTGGGAATATATATATAAGTGAGCTAGTATAATAGAGATTATGGAATTTAAAATTTCAGGCTAATTTAAATTTTATGACGAGATAGAAGAAGTTAGAGTACATTTATAATCATAATTATTTTGTTAAATTTTAAGGGGACATGAAACGAAAGTAATTTTTGGAAAGAACGATTTATGATAATAGAGATTTCATGAATATTAATGATATCAAAGGATTAAGGAGTTTATTACCTACTTATGAGGTTGTCCCTTTTTAAGGATAATGTTAGGATTGACCAAGCTTAGTCACTGATCGGTTGTCATATACATGATCATGATCTAAACTGAAACCATCGAATTTTCTGTTCTAGCCGATCAAATGACATATTGCCATTGAAAAGCCGCTCGCCTCCTCGGCGAATATTTTATTTGCATTCTCGTCCCAAGAAGATCTCGTACATCTATTCGAATAAACTCTTTCCATCTCCTTCGTCTTACCTACCCTAATTACTCCTAAATTTCAAGGACGAAATTCTTTTAAGTTGGGTAGGATGTAAACCCCCTAAATTTTTACTACGATTTTTTTTTTAAAATTTTGTATTTATTTTGTACTTCGCATACGAGTTCGTATTGTTGTATTGTGTAGCGTACGAAATTTACGTTTCGTATTTGCTCGACGAGTACGAATATGTGTCGAGGTACATATTTTAGAAAAACATCCTTTTAAATTTTATTTTTAATAGGAAAGTACATGTTCAAACAAAGGTGATAAATATTTTTATTTTGTATAAAAAGGTTATTTTATTCGTCGTTTACAAATAAATTATGATTTGGATATTGTGGTTTAATATTTTACGAAATGTAAAATTTGCTTATTAATATATTTTCTTATTTATAAAAGCTAGTTCATGAATTAATATTTAAGTATTTATCGTGATTTTCGAAATTAATTATTACCATATTTATTTAATCATGAAAATAATATTTGGGATTTTGTTAATTTTAATATTTGATTAAATATGGTAAATTAAATTGCAAAAGATTTTATTGACTTTATTTAAAATATTTTAAATTAAGTATAGAATTTATTTAGATTGGATTTGATTTGGATTGAATTAGTTTAAATCGAATTTAAATATAATTTGATATTATCTAGGGGAATTTAAATTCTCCCAATCCCTATCCAACTGGGAATTCCCACCTCCTATAAAAAGAGAGGTACTCCTCTAGAAACTTCCACCATCAACAGATGTGCATCGTGTCTGTGTCCACCGTTCTTATTCCATATTATACAAGTACATCAAATCCCGTGTCGGACACACCCCGACACAAAATCAAATCCTAACCCTACCTCTAAACTAATCCCTCGTCCTAACAGCAGCTTCCCGATGCTGTGACTCCCCGATCGTCTCTTCGCTTCCTCTCCATCGCGGCAACCTCCGCCACTGCCATCATCACCTCTGACTTCACCACCACCATCACTGTCACCACCACTACCGAAGCCCTCGCCATACCCATCGGCGCCAACGACTTTGCCAACGCCACAACCATTACCAACATCGTCATCATCTCCACCACTCCCCGGCCATCTCCTCTACGCTACCACCACACACCTCCACAACCACCGATGCTCGCATCCAAATCTGCCACCGACCGTCTCGCCGGAAAAACCCCGAGTCACCACCGTGGTCGCCCCAGACCCTTCGCCACTGCGTCCTCACCCTCTCCTCCGAACCCATCACCACCGCCACCACCAGAAATAGGAGAAGGGGAAAGAAACTCTCACCTCGTCCCGCGAGATTCGGCGTTCCCGTACCACCGTCGAGGAGTCGCCGGCGTGCGCGCCGACACCGCTGGGGATCTCTGGCGTTGCGCCAGACCGCGTGGACCCCTGCCGTGCCGGAGCTCCGTCGTGCCCTCCGAGTTCTTCGTCTCATCCGGCCGCGGATCCGCCGCGTCCTCCATCGGAGCGCCGCCTTCCGCTCCATCTTCCACCGTCGCTCCAGTCCCGGCCGCTTCCACTTCCTACCGCGATCCGCCCTGACCTACCCTCCGGCACCGTCGCCGCCCCGCTCTGGTAAGCGCCCCCATCTCACCCTCTCTGAAACCCCCTTCTCTTCCCACTCCTCTCTCTCACTTTCCTCTCTCTGTACTCTCTCTCTCTCTTTATATTAGAAAGAGAGTAGTAACTGTTATGTAATATAAGTAATATTATTATTAGTATTAGTATTATATTTAAATAATATTAGTACTGTGTAATTGAAATGTGTAATTAATTAATATTTTGGTTAATAATAAGGTTGTTATTATTAGTATTTATTATTATTATTTTTATCATTATTATTATTTATTATTATCATCATTATTATTATCCTATGTTACTGTTATTATTATTAATATTGTTGATAGTATTATTATTATATTATAATTACTGTTGATTATTATTATTATTGTTATTATATCATTAGTATTATTCTACTACTTAGTTGTGATTATGATTTTATTATTATTAGTGTATTATTTGGTTTATTAAATAAATTTGATAATTAATGTTTTCCAAAATTCATTTTGACAAAATTAGGGTTTAACCCAAAACTGTTTTTATTTATTTTCAAAATACTTATTTAAAATATTTAGACAAGTTAGCATTTTGCCAAAAAAGAATTATTATTTTAAGTATTTTTCTAGACTAATAAAAATGTATTTTTACAATTTACATATATAAAATATTTTCAAGTATTTATGTAGAATTATTTTTCAAGTATATTATGAAATATTTTCGCACCTCTTCGCTCAAACTCTCTTCGAATTATTCCCTTTACTCATAGCTAATCGTGCTTCTCTATTTCCTTGCAACTTCGGACCAGACACATCGAACATGGCTATCGGATAATCAAGACTTGTCGGAATATTGCACCACACCAAGCATAACAACAGGCAAGATACCTTACCATTATACTGTATATATTCTGTTGTATTTTATTACATATCACTGTTCATTTATTTCCAATTCTTACAGTACTTGATTTATTGTCTGCTCAGTGATATTAGATGTACTTTGTTATTATCCTTTGCTTGCATATGGACTTAGAGTTAAGAGACTACCGTTGTAGTGTATTGCATATACCTTGACACAGTTGTACCACGAGGATGTGTGAGATGAGTAGCATGTAGAGGTTCTTGCGTGTGGGCTGATCCCCCATGTGCATGCGTTAGGGCTAACTGCTAATAGAGGCATGTTAGGAGACTTAGGAGTTAGTAGAGGTATATGGTCGTGGATGCGACTTAAATAAGAGCATCGGGTGGGGAGAACATTACCTGACGTATGGGCTTCTTTGCACTTCCCTGCTTACCTGTGCGCTCCGCCAGAGACGCAGGCTCCAGGTGCCCTCTGACGTTTTCCAGAGCATTCTGGACGTAGCCCCTTGCACATAATGCCCTCTGACGATCTTCGGACGTTACGGACGTAGTGCCCTATGTGGGGACTATGCCGATCCCATTTATAGCCAGGGCTCATGTGTCGAAGGATTGTTTCTCAACTGCATGTTCACTTTAGTATGGTTAGATTACCTTATTGTGTCTTGTCACTTTCTTTGATTGTGGCGTATTATATATATTCAGTATTTATATGGCATGTTTATTGTATCTTGTTATGTCCCTCTGAAGACCTGGTTATCTCGCTAGGTGTGTGCTCTTGTCTTTCGCAGGTGTTCTAGCCGTGGCCATGACCGTCACTATTTTTCGAGGATGATTGCACTTCGATCGTCTTCGCTTCGCTCGCGAAACTCTTTCTTTTATTATGTATTTCTTTTCATAGTTGGTAGTGGATTTGTCTCCGCCCAATGATTGTATACATGACAAATTCAAAGTTGCTTTTATATCAATATTATTCTTTGTGGATGAGATTTAGTACCTTGGTTACTGCATTTTACAGCTTACGTATATATACTATACGGCTGGCATGTCTACATTTCTAGTCCTACGTATTTTGGGACTGGGGCGTTACACCCTGGGCTCAATGCCAAGGTGCACAGTGGAAATCTCACTTCGAGCTACGAGAACCTCCTACTGGAGATGAAGTCAAGCAAATCGACTTAGAGAACAAATCCTCGTATAAACCTATTTTCATCAGCAAAAGCTTGGCAAGAGAAGATCGGGAATCCTTGATCCAACTTGTCAAAGAATACATTGATGTCTTCACCTGGAGCTATGAAGACATGTTAGGTTTAGATCCACAATTCATACTACACAAGCTTAACATCTTATCCAACTTTAAGCCTGTTAAGCAGCAACAGCGACGCTTCCGTTCTAACCTCATGGACGTCGTTGACAAAGAAGTGGATAAGCTCTTAAACAGTAGATTTATTCGTGAGGAATAACACCCAGATTGGGTTGCCAACATCATTTCTATTACTAAAAAGAACGAGAAGATTTGACTCTGCATCGACTTCTGGGACCTCAACTCTGCCTAGCCGAAGGACGAGTTCCCACTCTCGATCGCTGACGTAATGATCGACAACACCTGTGGCTTTAAACGCATGTCTTTTGTGGAAAGATATTCGGGCTACAATCAGATCAAGATGTTCTCGGATGATGAGAAACACACGTCGTTCAGGACTCCAAAAGGGGTTTACTGCTACACAGTGATGCCCTTTTGCTTGAAGAACGTAGGTGCCACAAACTAACGAGCTATGAGCACCATCTTTCGCCAACACCTCCGCAAGACAGTCGAATGCTACGATGATGACATCACTGTGAAAAGTCATCTACAAGGTGATCCCTTAAAAGATCTGAGGACGGTCTTTGATCTCATGCGAACGCATCAGCTCAAGATAAACTCCGTTAAATCCTTCCTCGGGGTTTCCAGCGACAAATTCCTGGGTTTCATCATCACTACAAAAGGCATCCATATTGACCCCGAGAAGACCAAGGCCATCCTCAATATGAACCCTCCGAAGAACCTTAGAGAACTTCGAGTCCTACAAGGACGTCTCGTATGTATCCGAAGGTTTATAGCAAATCTTTCTAGAAAATGCTAACCCTTTACCAAACTCATGAAGAAGGATTCTCCTACGTCTGGACGGAGGAATGTCAAAAGGCATTTGATGACATCAAGGCTTATCTCACAAGTCCTCCAGTTCTGGTGGCACCGGTCGTTGGCAAGCCCTTTCTGCTCTACGTCCGTACGATGGATCATTCTCTTGGCACTCTACTGGCCCCAAACAATGATGAACGCTACGTGCAAGCTATCTACTACCTGAACAGGATAATGATCGGGGCCGAACACTGGTTCAACCTCATCGAGAAAGAGTGCCTAGCTCTGGTATTTGGCATCCAGAAGACTCGTCATTATGTCTCGGGTCAGATGATCCATGTCATTTCCCGATTCAATTCTCTTAGGATCCTTATGACAAAGCCAGGAGCATTAAACTCTTGATTAGCTACACAGGTAATATTATTGACACCATATGATATGGTATTTGTCCCACAAAAAGCTTTCAAGGGCCAAGCATTGGCCGACTTCTTAGCTGTACATCCGATTCTGGAATCGTCCAAGCTTTATGAAGGCATTCCAGATAAAGTACTAGAGTCCAACATTGCGGAAGAGAACTCCATCTGGCAGATGTTCCCCGACGGTGCTTCAAGAACGGGCTCTAAGGGTTAGATCATTGCAGGAGTGGGGGTAGTCTTGATCTCTCCCCATAAGTTGGTCATCCAGAGTGCCTACTCCCACACAGAGGTGTGCTCTAACAATATGACGGAGTATAATGCCCATATAATGGGACTCCAGTTAGCAAACCAACTGGGAGTAGAATACCTCGAGTCTTACGGCGATTCAAAATTCATTGTCAAATAGGTCCGAGGACAATACGAAGTCTGCCACGACGACCTGATCTACTATCATAAAATAGCTTTGGACATCATCTCAACCTTTACCGAGTTCTTCATAGAACACGTACCTCGGCTACAAAACCTGGAGGCAGATGTTCTAGCCGGCCTCGCGACCTCATTAGCGGCACCTAGCGGGAGTCAACGCTTGGTTACAGTGGTTGGCCGGGATTTGGCATGCTCCAGAAATAATTTATGCATGTGTTTTAGCTATGCCATGCCTGTAGACGCTAGTATCAACGTCAGAGATTGGCGGTTTCTATTCATCAACTTTGTAGCCTATAGAATCCTCCCAGATGACCCGAAGAAAGCAGTCTCTGTCAAAAGATGCTCCCTCCAATTCTACTATGATACAGCCACCAAAATGTTATATCGACGCTCTCACGACGGACTCCTCCTCTGATGTTTATCAAATGAGGAAGTAGCAGAAGCTCTTTGGAAGGCTCATGATGGAACATGCGGAGCTCATCAACCCGCTCCTAAGCTACAAGACCGACTTCGTCCTATGGGGTATTACTGGCCCATTATGATGGCCTACGCTGTTGAGTATGCTGTGAAGTGTCGTGTTTGTCAGCTCCATGCTGACTTCATTTATCGACCTTCGAAACTCTTATACCCAACGGTCGCTTCCTGGCCGTTCGAAGCCTGGGGTATTGACATAGTGGGACTAATTACCCATCTATCATCTAGAGGACATCGCTTCATCCTGGCAATCACTGACTACTTCTCTAAGTGGACAGAAGCAGTACCACTGACAGAGGTGAAGAGCTCGAAGGTGATCAATTTCATCAAATACGACATCATCTACCATTTCGGGTACCCCGGAGGATCATCCACGATAACAGTCCACAATTCATAAGCCATGTGTTCAGCAGATTCTGTGATAAAAATTGTATTCAGAATGTGGCATCAACCGTTTACAATCCTGTAGCAAACAAATATAACTGAGGCAAGAAGCTAGGCGAATGTCTATGGGCCTACTGCACAATGGTACGAACTCCAACGGGCAACACACCATTCTTCTTGTTCTTCGGTAGCGAAGCAGTGTTGCCCCTTGAAATCCATATCCTCTTATTACGAGTGTCCATACGAACCAATTAACAGAGAAAGACAATCAATGTCGACGTCTGCAAGAGATAGAGGTGCTAGATGAAAAATGCCTCTTGGCTTAACAATACATCGAGCTCTACCAAGCTAGTATTTCATATGCTTTCAACAAGAAGGTCAAACAAAGGAATTTCCAAGTAGGTGACCTTGTTCTGTCAGTCAGAAGACCAATGGTGATGACTCACAAAACACCAGGGAAGTTCGAACCCAAACGGGAAGGCCCCTTCATCATAGAGACGGTGTACTCTAACGGTGCCTACCGGCTTGCAAAACCAAATAGAGACTTGTTCATGATGCCAATCAACGGCAAGTTCCTAAAGAAGTACTACTCTTGAAATCTCTCAACATGTACTTCTATCTTCCTAGCAGAAGAACTTATGAAATCGACCACAGAGTACATCCCCCTGATAAAATGTGCTTCTGGAGCCCAGTTACTCCAGTACATTCTCTCCCCAGTAGAAAATATCCATGTCAATATAACCTCTAAGTTATTTCTCAGCATCCCCACAAAGCTAAATTCTATATTTTGTAAGATGACACAAAAATCTATGTTTACCATGTCCACATTACCTCTGATCAAACATCATATCCAACAAACCCTACGTTATTGCATCACGATTACAGAACATCCACGTCCATATCACCTATGAGTTGTTCTTTGTATCCCCACTAAGTTCATTCCTACCACGTCCATGTTACCTCAGAGTAGAAAAGATCAACCGTCAACCGCATATTTACTACGTCCATATTACCTTTGAGTAAGTATGTTGGTTCCCTCTCTCAACTTATTATCTGTACCTAGAAACCAAGGTGCGCCAAAGATGATAAGTCCACAAAATCACAAGTTCATGATAAAATTGAACAAACAAAGTTCTTTATTTCTTTATCCCATAAGAGTAAAGGACTACATTTGTAAATAAAAAAAAGACAATTGTGTCTCGAACAAAAAGCAACACAAAAAAATAAAAGAACTAAGGGTCGACAGACATCTCGTCAATGAGATGCTTCAAAGCTTCAGCTCTGGTCTCCAAAATTTCTATGACCCGATGCTAGCTTCACGACGCATCGCTTCCTTGGCCTCAAAGGTGATGTCAGCTGCATGTTTGCCATCCAATTCCTTCTTCTGATAAAATAAGAAGGCCACA
>JANAVB010004461.1:0-22050 GCA_029216955.1 Iris pallida | reverse complement strand
TATTTTTTTCTCAAGCAGGATACCGTTCTCTTTCTTAGCAGACAATGTGCGGATTCCCTTATAAGCCTACTCAAAGTCTAGCATCTTGTTATTAGCAACAACATTCATTCAAAAGCTCAGATTCTTATTAGGCGCAAGCGAATCTAAAATGAGACTTTGTCCACTCACTCAGATTAATCGTCTTCTGTTGTAGAGCCAGCAATCCGATCTTGCTGTCTATCTAGTGCCTTCGCAGAGCGGGACACTACATAATTATCCACCGAAAAGAAGTTTCGTCCTCGAAACTTAAGGAGAAACTTACGATATTCGTAGCAGCGATAGTCCTCATCCTTTGCCATCATTAATCCATGAAATCATAATTCAGATCATATCAAAACTCTTGTTCAATCATGCATTTCAATCTCAATCAAATCGATAAAACATATGCTGGCATCATAAAAATATTTATAGACTTATTGTATGGAACGTTCATCTCATTGATGATATCGAGTAGGCAAAGAAATTTCGATCAGGAGAATATCTTTGAATCAACTTTTGGCTAGAGGATCGTGTTGCTCTGATACCACTTTGTCACGTCCCGATCCGGCAGAGTCCTTTCGTCCTCGCTTCGGACTCTTCGGGACCGATCGTCCTCGCTAAGGCGTGATGTCGTGCAAGCCTAAGTTGCGCTTGCATAAGGCCAAGACATGAAACAAGACAAGATAGACAAGGTTGACAATACGCAGCGAAACGTATCGCAGATAATTGAAGCAGCAGCGGACATATTTCAGAATACATGTATCGAACACAATGGTAACTGTAGAAGCATGGAAAAGAATAAAGAAAGACCTATGTGGCTCCAACAGAAGGATCCCCATGCGGCACAGGATTCCCATACGGCTCAGGAGTCCATGCGGCTCAGGGGTCCATACGGCTCGGATATATCCATACGGCTCAGAAAGAAGCTATGTGGCCTTCAAACATACGGCTGCATTTAATGCCCTGACGACTGCTCTGACAAAAATAACAACCATGATAGCTCTGACATAAAGATGCAATAATGACTGACATGATGGTGTTCATGGAAAAAAGGAGAAAATCTCCTTACGGTTGGTAAAATCCACCAAGTTCCGAGGCCACTCCATGTGGCTGCCCATTTGCATGCGGCTAACTATCCCCATGCGGCTGGCCATTTGCATGCGGCTAACTATCCCCATACGGCTGTCCATTTGCATGCGGCTAACTATCCCCATGCGGCTGCCCATTTTGCATGCGGTTGACTATCCCTATGCGGCTGGCCCTCTGCATGCAGCTGCCTATCCCCATGCGGCTGCCCCTCTGTATGCGGCTGCCTATCCCCATGCGGCTGCCCATCCACATGCGGCTGC
Source organism: Iris pallida (assembly GCA_029216955.1). Lineage (NCBI taxonomy): Eukaryota > Viridiplantae > Streptophyta > Magnoliopsida > Asparagales > Iridaceae > Iris > Iris pallida. The sequence continues at coordinate 20,683 of JANAVB010004461.1, read as the reverse complement.
ATATTTCATGCGGCTGAGAGGACCCCCCCATATGCGGCTCGGCCAGGATGATCCAGTTGAGACACGTGGCGCTCTTCGCTACAATTGAGACACGTGGCAGTCTTATCTTTCTCGGAATTATAGGTGCTAACAAATCCTAACAAAATCAGATTTGTTGCGATCGTCATAATGGCCCAGATCAAATCAAATCAAACAAATTGGACACGTGGCAGGCTATCATAAATCACGAAGATTCATGGCAATTAACATTTATTGCCCACAGAGATTTGATGCAATCTACATTAATTACCTAGATTTGCTACAGTCAGAATGAAGGGTCTAGATTAATTGATCCTTAACCGTCGACTTATCAAGGAGGCAATCATTGCAAACCTTAATGATCGCATCCCACTACTATAAATAGCAAGGTGCCATTCCCTTACAAAAGAGAGGATTTTCTAGATCACTAGAGCACCTGGAGAGACCGGAAAAGAGAGCACAGAGAGACAAAGGCACGTACAGAGGATTCTTTCCCAGCATCCTGAGAGCATTTCTTCATCAGAGCCAAGGCTACGTCCGATCGTCCAAGGAGTAAGGCAGAGCTGTCGTCGCTTTCCCGAGCCTCTACCGCTACCCCCAAAATCTAAAATAAACAATTGTACTTAGATTGCTGTACCTACATTTTCGTCCCTAGGCTTTCTTTGTACAAGCGAGTTTGTATTGTGAAGTAAAAGTCCAGCCCTTTCTGTTCTTTTATAATTCATGGCAAACACGATGGCGACTCTGCTGGGGACAAACTTCTCTACGGCTGAGGAGTTGGTGACGCAATCGGATGCAACCAAACTTGGCTCTACACAACAGAAGATGGTCGTCCGCTTCGACCAACAGGCATTTGAAGAAATGTACTCCGACGGGAGCGCTGGCCCGATCCAGAAGCGAACCCGCACAAAAAAAGCTCGCAGGAAGTGGAGGCCAAAGTCATTTGCTCCTCTCCAAGCTCTAGACGGAGTACTCTCTCTGTTGCCTAAGACGGCGAAGGCAAGTCTCATGCGGCTCTACTTCAAACCATAGAGGACTCTGCTGTCCCCAAGTCTGGCAGAGAAAAGTACTACGATGCTGGACTTGCAGGGGCAAAGAGTAATTCTATGTGCTCCAAGAAGAAGCCGAACAAAGGCACTAGCCGCAGGCTGAAGACACATGCGGCCGAGCTGCCACATGCATGATGTCCATACGGCCGAAACTGCCAGCCGAATGCATAACACTCATGTGGCTAAGATTTCCAGCCGCATAGAGAAGACTTATGCGGCTGAGACTTCCAGCCGCATGAAGAGAGCCCATGCGGCTACGATTGCCAGCCGCATAAAGACTGTTGATTCCAGTCGCATACCGTCTGCTCCACGCGGCTCAGTCTTCGATCGCCTCTCCTATGGTCCTGATCTCTCATGCTCCCGAGAAAATATGTCTGACTCTCTCCAGCACCACTTAGACTCTTCCTACTATATGCCCTCACGCACTAGAGTGAAGAAGTCTAGGGCAGCGCGAGCTTGGCGAGCTCAGTCCGCTGTCCCGACCTTTGACCATCCGAGCGTTCTACATACTGTTATGCGGGCCTCTGATGGAAAATTGTACAGAACCACTCGAGTTCAGCCCCCGGCGACAAACGGACAGAGTGGTTCCCAAAAGTCTTCCAAAATCTAGGGAGCAAACATGGTCGTTCCGGACCCATCTGACTTACGTGAGTCTATCCTCCACAAGCGCAAGGAAAGAGAAGGGGCCTCGAGGTGCAAATAGTCCTCCCACGGACGTCACTGCACCCAAGTCATCGTCAACTGCTGTTGCAATAACGCGACGGTACGAGAAGACCGGCAGTCCGTCTTCCAAAGACTGCAACAACCATATCCAGAGGATGAGGCACTTCCCGTCGTCTCCTGCAACTCTGCTCAGAAAATCCCCACCGATGGGAGAGTGAAGAAGATAAACGTTTCCAGCCCGAAGATTTCAACCACTATAACTAAGAAACTGTCATCTAAACACTTGCCCACCACCTGAGTTTTCTAAGGTACCCGTTCAAAGACAAAATCTGCTACAGTGGAAGATTCATCATCCACATCACTGGGGGTTGTTGGAACTGGGGGTAGCACTCCTCCGAACCTCCATGACAATTCGATGTTCCAAGGAGACGAGCTGGGGGAACAACTCTCCCATTAGATGCAGCAAATTCCGACGTCCCCGAGGACGTCCACAATTCCCAAGACGATGCAAACTCGGAAGCTGGGGGTACTGTTCCTTCTGAGTCTGAATCAGAGGAGAACATTCCCACATACCCCAATGACTTCTCGGTACAGGGGTATGATTCAGAGGATACGTCATCCACCGTACCTTCCACTTCTACTCATGTCAGGACGAAATTTATGATAAATGACGAACAAGATGGTCCCAGTGATCGCCAACGCATCGACACTCTGGAGGCCATACTGCGCACTTTGGTCAAATCGGTAGACAAAATCAAAGTAGCCCTCCCTACTCTGCAAGGAGGGACGCCTGGCCAAACAAACTTGGGTCCCGCGGTCAATGCAGACTCGAACTCAGCGGCACCAAACCTGGGCAATAATCCTCCTGAAATGTCGGCTCCTACCGCTGCAGACGAAGCCAGAGAGGCAAGAAAAGAGGTCCAGGAGCTCCGAGCCATGTTCCACGTCCGAGAAAACCAAGACCTCAGGATACGACAACCGTATCCCGCTGCGTGGAGAGATGTTCCCTTCCCACCAAAGTATAAACCATTCCAAATTAATCCATATGATGGGTAGACCTCCGCAAGTCGGTACATCACTTACTTCGAGGTCACCAACGACCATCTACCCCATGACGATGCCATCCTTACACGATTATTCATCGGGGCATTGGAAGGGGTCGCCTTCGACTGGTACCGTAACCTGCCAGACAACTGCATCCACTCCTTCGCCAGCTTCAAGCGCATGTTCTTGGAGAGATTCTATGAAGTAGGACAGGACATCACAATGTCCACCCTCATGGACGTCGTTCAAGGGGAGAAAGAGCTGACAAGAAACTATATTGAGCAGTTCTGCCAAACTGCCATGAAGTTGTCGTCCGGTAATTCGGATTCCTTCTTAATTGAAATTTGCCAAAAGAGACTGCTTCCAACAATCAGCCTCCGGATGGGTGAAAGTCAATTTAAGGACTGGAAGACATCATCAGTGCCACTAGCGCCGAGGACAGGTTGAAGAAGGCTCGCCAACTGGGATTGCACATCTCGGAGGGAGAGGACAAGGGCAAGCGCCCTAATACCAACAACAACAATAGTGGTAACTCCTCCATCAATCGGGACAACAAGGGCAAGCAGGCTATGGTGGCCGACACAGCCCAGAAACCTGAGTCAAAATCGACAGACAAGCAATGGCCACAAATGACCTACTCCTTCGAAGACGACCATGTCAAGCCCATCTTGGACATACTCATACAAGGAGATAGAATTCAACTTCCTCCAACAAGACGGAAACCTCGGCCGACAGAAATGGAGAACCCAAAGTACTGCCATTACCACCGCTATGTCCATCGTGCGACACACGACTGCTACCAACTAAAGCGATACATCCAACATCTCATCAATTCGAAGGCTCTGGCCATTTATTTCGAGGAGGTAACTGTGGCAGCCAACATAGTGTCCGTACAGTTTGGCAGCTTCCCTCCACAGAGACTCAAGACGGCGTGATACCCATCCCTCGGGCGATAATGGAGATTGCTAATCTTCCACCTCCTCAAGATCAGGCTACTGGTCTAGTACCCCTTACCACGTCACGAGGGGAAGTTATGTGGGTCCATCCAAACTTGGTACCTGAACTGACTCAGTCCGCACCACTCCCCATTGGCAAGAAGAAGAGTAGAAAGGTCAGATCCTGCCATACAATCTCGGAAGGTGTCGAAGAAGCCACAGCTGTCGTCACTCGGTCTGGTGTGCAATCCTAACCTACGCCAGATAACTCGGCTGAAGAGCATCAGCCGGCCACTGCTGACACTTCGGGACCTTTCCAACCTCCGACGACCGACAAGCCTAGGCCGAAGGAGACTTGCTTTGACAAATCCCTCCGAAAAGAGGCACCTCATGGGCTGGAAAGGCCCTACAACTTTGACATCTTGGCGCAATTGGCCAACACACCGGCCAAATTGTCATTATACAAGCTCCTGAGACTAAAGATGTTCGCGCGGCTTTGAGCGACGCACTCCAGAACGCCGACGCATATCTAGCTCGGGTCAACATCACAGGAGAGAGCCCACCTGCAGATCTCCAAGACAGCGCTTGCACAGGAGCGATGCCCAATATTGTCTTCACTCTACAGGATATGCTCATCAAAACCAACCTGCACGATCGACCGTTATATTACACTGGATACATCGGCGACGTAAAGGTGGATCGGATGTACATTGATCCTGGTTCTTCCATAAGCATTATCTCGAAGGGTTTGTTACAACATCTCCATATTCCTATGCATCGCCTGACGCCAACAAGCACCGCCATCAGCGGTTTCAATTCGGGCAGGAGCTACCCGATTGGAAAGATTCGCTTGAAGTGCTAAATTGGCGATCTTCAGTCAGAAGTAACATGTTACGTCATAGATACGGACACTTCCTACAATATCCTCTTGGGACGCCCTTGGATACACGATTACATGATCATGCCTTCCACTCTGTACCAGTGCTTCAAGTATGTCGACAAATACGGCTTCGTGAGGACAGAATTTGCCGACATCGATCCCTTCAAAGGGGTCGAATCGTACTACTCAGACTCTTGCTTATACGAAAAGTCGAAGAGGCACCTTGGTAAAGAAGATGTGCAAGCTCATACTGAGATGGCCACAGGATCAGAAGAACCTCTAACGATCCACCTCCAAGTTCGTAAACCTGGCAAATCCGTACCCCTTACGGCCGCTCTACGTAAGGAAGCAATCAGCCTCTCGGCACAAGAAAGGCAAATAATAATCCGGCTGCCAAGGTCCGGCCAAGCGCCAAGACCCACAACGGAGCCACTGACAATCAGACTGCCTAGAGTTGGCCAACCACAAACGGAGAAGCTCAATCCCTCCGACAAGCCAATAATGACACGTCTTTCCAAAAAGAATCGTCAGCCCGATGCAAAGTCTGGGGCTTCTAGCAAGCCAACCACTCCCCTCCCAGCATCGAGTACCAAACTGGGGGTCGCTAGTTTGCCAACAACTCCACGTTCTGCTCCACCAGCAGAACCCCTGATGATCAAGTTGCCTAAGTCATCCTCTCAGTCTTCATTTATACAGGGGGTGGCCAAAGAAGAACCAGAACTGGCCAAGTATGTGGCCGCTCACATTGATGTTCCATCCACAGATGATGTAATCCCGCTAGAAAAGATACCTTACTTCATCAATAAAGGGCTATCTTTAATCTACATCGAGCTTAATAAGCTTTGTACAATGTATGCTATGGAACACGGTATAGGCACTCACCTACATATGCAGGTGACAAATGTTTACACCGCAAATCAGCTCACTCCCGCGAAAGACGCTTACTGCATAATCGAGGGAGGGGATCATCCAATCATCTTCGATCGGAAGAATAATCCACAGCCCTTCACCATAGAAGAAGTCGATCTCGAATCGGACGCCGGAAGACTGCCTCTCTATCTATATAGACCCAGTCCAAATATCTCATGCAAAAATAGGGGTATGATCTGGAGACCACACCAGGTTTGAAGTACGACACTGGTCGACGATTACCTTTAAAGTCTCCAGTCCCGGCTGGCAAACCGCAGGACTACTACAACAAGACCCGATGCGGACTGGGGTATGTTATGCCTACAACGACCCCTGAAAGCTCAGATGAGGAATGCGACTGGCATTCACACTCAACCGGATCACCAACTTCTGATTCGGATATCAGCATCAGGGATGTATTCAGGCAAGTCCTGTCTGTCAATATGGCATTCGTTGATACTTACGAAGAAGGTGAAGACTTTCCTGAACTCCTCGAATTAGAGCCGTGGGCCCAACAGTTGGATGCGCAATGGGAGAAGCGGTTTGAACAAAGAGAGCCTCCTACAGAAGATGAGGTCATGCAAGTGCATCTAGGCAGCGACTCTTCTCCAAAACCGATCTCCGTTAGTAAAAGCCTGACAGACAAGGAGCGAGAATCGCTACTGGAACTCATCAAAGAATATATTGATGTGTTCGCCTGGATCTATAAAGACATGCCAGGGTTAAATCCCGATATTGCTCTTCACAGGCTAAACATTCAGCCAGATGCAAAGCCAATCAAACAACAACAACGACGCTTCCGCCGAGGCATCATGGATGCGATCGAAGCCGAAGTCAACAAACTGATAGCCAGCAGCTTCATTCATGAGGAACAACATCCGGACTGGGTTGCCAACATAGTACCGGTCCTCAAGAAGAATGGGAAGATTCGAATCTGCATTGACTTCCGTAATCTGAGTGAGGCGTGTCCCAAAGATGAGTTCCCCCTCCCTATCACAGACATTATGATTGACAACACCTACGGCTTCGAACGTATGTCGTTCATGGATGGCTTCTCGGGGTACAACCAAATTAAGATGTCTTCCGATGACGAAAAGCATACATCGTTCCGAACACCAATAGGCACGTTCTGCTACATAATTATGCCTTTCGGTTTAAAGAACGCTGGCGCCACCTATCAGAGAGCCATGAGTATCATCTTCAGGGATCACTTGTGCAAGACCATGGAGTTCTATGTTGACGACATCACCGTCAAAAGCCGCTCAAAGGAAGATCATCTGCATGATCTAAGGACAGTGTTCGACCTAATGCGAGCGCACAATTTGAAAATGAACCCTACGAAATCCTTCCTGTGCATATCCAGTGGGAAGTTCTTGGGTTTTATGATCACCTCCCAGGGTATCCACGTAGACCCTGAGAAGACAAAGGCAATCATGGAGATGGGTCCCCCGAAAAATCTCCGAGAACTCCGAGGCCTCCAAGGGAGGTTAGCTTACATCAGGAGGTTCATTTCCAACCTCTTCGGACGATGTCAGCCATTCACCCATCTCATGAAGAAGGGCGTCTCATTCGTATGGGATGAAGAATGCCAGTGTGCCTTCGACAGCATCAAAGAATATTTATCGAACCCTCCAGTCCTGGTGGCCCCGGTTGCTGGAAAACCATTCATGCTCTATGTACGAGCAATGGAGCATTCCCTCGGTACTCTGCTAGCACAAAACAAAGACACAGGCCACGAGCAAGCTATATATTACCTCAGTCGAATGATGATCGGGCCAGAGCACCGATATACCGTCGTAGAGAAGGAATACCTCGCCCTGGTGTTCGTCATTCAAAAGATGCGACACTATGTCACGGGGCAAACCATACATGTGATATCATGAGTCAACCCCCTCAGGGACCTCATGACTAAACCAGGGGCACTCATCTCTCGCCTCGCTACATGGGCAATATTACTGTCCCCCAACCATATGATCTTCGTCCCGCAAAAGGCTGTTAAAGGTCAAGCTCTGGCAGACTTTTTAGCAGCCCACCCCGGCTCGAAATCGGCCAGAATATACGAAAACATCCCAGATGAGGTCGCCGACTCGCATGCAACCTCTCACGATGATATATGGCGAATGTTCTTCGACGGTGCATCGAGGACCGGACCCAAAGGCAACATCGTAGTCGGAGTCGGGTGGTACTGATTTCTCCTTCTGGACTGGTGATCAATCATGCTTACTCCCTCACGGAACCTTGCTCTAACAATGTGGCCGAGTACAACACGTTAGTCATTGGCCTCCAACTTGCAAGAGAGCTGGGGGTAGAATATCTTGAAGCATATGACGATTCACAACTAATCGTCAATCAGATTCGGGGTTCATACGAGGTTCTCCATGAAGACATGATCCCCCATCACCAAATAGCGATCAACATCATCTCGTCATTTGAAGGGTTCTTCATCGAACACGTCCCTAGACTCCAAAATATCGAAGTCGATGCCTTAGCAGGCCTTACCGCTTCCCTAGCGGTTTCGAACTATGCTCATCAATCGGTGGATGTGATAGGCCATGAACTGGTCTGTCCCAAGAACAATGTTCAATTCGTGGCAAGTTATTCCGTTCAGACGATCGACGAAGCACAAGACTCGAGACAACCATTCATTGACTTCGCGGTCTACGATATTCTGTCGGAGGACCCAAAGGAAGCCACCTCTATCAGAAGGCGTTCTTTCAGATTCTTCCTCAATACAGAGACAAAAATGTTGTATCGCCGATCCTACTATGGATTATTGCTTCGATGTCTGTCAAACGCAGAAGCCAAAGAAGCCATACGCGAAGCTCATGACGGTGTCTGTGGGGCCCATCAGCCTGGCCCAAAATTGCAAAACCGTCTTCGTCGAATGGGCTACTACTGGCCCACAATGGTAGCAGATGCGATAGACTATACAAGAAAATACAAAGCCTGCCAAGTCAACGCGGACTTCATCCACCAGCCATCCGAATTTCTACATCCGACAGTGGCGTCCTGGCCATTCGAAGCATGGAGAATAGATATCATCGGTCCGATCACTCCACCTTCTTCCCGAGGACATCACTTCATACTCGCCATCACAGATTACTTCTCCAAATGGGCGGAAGCTGTTCTGCTTGCAGAAGTAAAGACTTCAAACGTGATCAGCTTCCTCAAGCATCACGTCATCTATCGCTTTGGATTGCCCCGAAGGATCATCTACGATAATGGTCCACAGTTCGCAAGCCACGCCTTTTATCGATTCTACGACAAGTATCGAATTCAGAATATTGCTTCGACGCCATACAATCCGGCAGCGAATGGGTTGGCAGAAGCATTCAACAAAACCATCATCAAGTTGCTCAAGAAGTTCGTATCATCCAACAAATACGACTGGAACGAGAAGCTTGGTGAATGCTTAGAGGCGTACCGTACTGCAATCCGAACAGCCACAGAGAACACACCAGTCTTCCTGGTGTACGGGAGTGAGGCAGTTCTCCCGTTGGAGACTCAAATACCCTCGTTCCGCGTCGCTCTCACTTACCAATTGACGACGGACGATAACTACCGTCGCCGGCTACAAGAGTTGGAGGCCTTAGATGAAAAGTGCCTCTTGGCTCAGCAACAAATCGAGCTATACCAAGCACGCATCTCCGGAGCCTTCAACAAGAAGGTTAAAATCAGAACGTTCCAAGTGGGCGATCTCATTCTGGCAGTTCGGAGGCCGATGGTTATAACTCACAAAATCGCCGATAAATTCCAGCCAAAGTAGGAAGGTCCATTTATCATTGAGGCTGTATTCTCCAATGGTGCTTACCCCCTCGCAAAACAAAATGGAGACTTGCTCATGTTGCCCATCAACGGCAAGTTCCTGAAGAAATATTATATCTAAACGACATTCACAACAATCCAGATTATTGAGTTATGTACCCGTCGGTACCGCTGAACTCACATTCTCCGAATCCCAGATTATTGAGTTATATACCCGCCAGGTACCGCTAAACTCACATTCTCCGAATCCCAGATTATTGAGTTATGTACCCTCCGGTACCGCTGAACTCACATCCTCAAAATTTTCAGATTGCTGAGTCATGTACCCTCCAGTACCACTGAACTCACATTCTTCCTCCAAATATCTCAGATTGCTGAGTTATGTACCCGCAGGTGCCTCTGAACTAACATTTCGGCCACTCTTTTAGGTAGTAAGTCATGTATGATCATACCTCTGAACTTATTTCTCTGAAAGAGCTCCTCCCTCATGATCCACTACCCACACTCTCAATGCACAAAAAGGGTAACGGATCCACAAATTTCCAAAATGACCACGTCAATGTTACCTCTGAGTCATTTCACTTCTGCCAAAAACAAATCACCCCTCTACATAGAACTTCCATGTCCTCATTACCTCTGAGTCATTTTATGTACCCCTTTATGGAGCCCACTCCTACTACGTCCTCATTACCTCTGAGTGGGAAGGCTCCATCGAAGAAACACTCATATTTGCCATGTCCTCATTACCTCTGAGTAAATATGTTGGTTCTCTTTCGACTTTTTATCTGTACCAAAAAAAAACCCCCAAGGTACGGCAAAGATAATAGGTCCACAAATGTCCTCTGTTGACCACAAATATCTTCCGTTGAGTCCACTTCTGCCATGTCCTCATTACCTCTGAGTAGGAAGACTCCGCGGTAAAATCCCCATACTTGCCATGTCCTCATTACCTCTGAGTAAGTATGTTGGTTTTATCTCTCGTCTTATTATCCGTATCATGAACCAGGGTACGCCAAGGATAATAGGCCCATAAATGTCCTCTGCTGACTACAAATGATGTACTAAGTTTCCTAGTACATGCATATCATTTCTCATCATGCCCCGGGAGCCCAGCTGCTTCATGGCATTCTTTCTTCCGATACCCAGAACGTCTATAATCACCTTACCGTAGAATTGTTCTAGGTATCCCCATCAAACTTGTTATCCATACCTAAAACCCAGGTATGCCAAGGGTGACAGGTCCACAAACAAGTCCCCCCAAGCGGGCATACCTAAAACCCAGGTATGCCCCGTGAGCCCAGCTGCTTCATGGCATTCTTTCTTCCGATACCCAGAACGTCCATAATCACCTTACCGTAGAATTGTTCTAGGTATTCCCATCAAACTTGTTATCCATACCTAAAACCCAGGTATGCCAAGGGTGACAGGTCCACAAACAAGTCCCCCCAAGCGGGACAAACACCACCATAATACCACAGGCACAACAAGCAGTACAAATAAAGGATAGAATAAAGCATACTCTTTTATTTGGAAGGCGAAAGTACTATATGTTCTAGGGACAACATCCCAGGAAAAGAATGAAAACAAAAAAGAAGGAAAAAGCCGTATATGGTTCGGCGGTACATAATTCCAGGAGAGGATTCTTCACCAAGGTGGTCCCCCGTTCAAGCCGCTGCTTAGCTCGGCGTTCAGCCTCCTGGGACAACCGCTCCGCATTATCCAAGTCCATGTGTGCCCGCCAGCCATCCTCCAACTTCTTCAGGGCAAGCTCCAGGCCAGCAGAAGCTCGATTAACTCTGTCAGCCTCCTGGATAATTAGCCCCCTTTCGGTACGAGCAGCCTCAAGCTCGGACTCCAGGAAAGCTAACTTCCTCTGAAGCTCAAGGATCTGCTCCCACATGTCAATGACCCCACGGGAGGCAGTCGCTTCCCGAGCCATAACATCTTCACTCTTGTGGCTCAACTGATCATATCGATCAGACAGATCGCGGAGGTCCTTCAGTATGGCCGGACTGGTCTTATCTCGAGCAACCCTTATTTTCTCTACAGCAGCTGTGAGGAAACCGCGCTCCTGATCTATAGCAGCAGACAGATCAGCCTGTCGCAGCATATGAAGCTGGGCCACCAGCTGATCAGCCTACAGCAATTTCGTCTCTAGAAGCGCAGCTACCCCCGTCCCACCAGGAAGAGTCTTAAGAATATGAATATGACCCTGGGCACATTGCCGGGCAAAGGCAAAAGAGGTCCCTCCTTCCACAGCAGTCGCTACCCCTCTCTTCAAGTAGCGATAGAAGCTGTCAACTACATCATGTGATGCTTCGTCCAGAACCTCTGTAGAGGACGGCGTCAAAGGAAGCGTGGCCAGCAACATCGAAGGAGGAGTGCTAAAACTTGCTACCAGGGAGACAAATTCCGAGCGGAATGATGCATCGATAGCGGCTAACTCCTCCTCCGCCACCCAAAGAGTCTGGACACTCGGCAGGGCAGAGAGGTTGACACTCGGAGCCGCCTGAGCAGAAGAGGACGCAAGGACCATTGCCCCTGTCCCGGCTGTGCCGCCACCTGACTTCCCGAACCCGAGCCAGCACAAGGCCCTTCAATATGAGTCGGAAGAAGAGGGGGTACGCTCCTCTTCGCCAGTACCCCTTCGGCAGAGCCTGTCTCAACAATGTCCATCATCGGCACTAGAGAGGCAGGACCTGTATGTCCAGAGCAACAATCAATCGACGTAACCCGAAGGATGTAATGATAGAGCAGATAGGCCTCCTCACAAGTTAAGATTTGGCTTATCTTACCAGGGGAGGAGCATGGAGGCTGCAGCTCGTTCGCAGCTGCCGTGGTCTCCTCACCCGCGACCTCCAAGTTGAATTCAGCTGGTTCCTCTGCCCTAGCCACCCCGAAATGGGAGCCAGCCAGTTCAGCGTCACCCCGTTAAAATTCAACTGTCTCAGGGACAGGTGCAGTAGAGCCCCCGTTCCTTGGGTTGAGTCCTCAGCAAGGTGGGACTCCTCGGCCGCCTCCGGAAGAACCCCAGCAGAAATGATAGCGGTACACATATCATCGACCAAAGTGGTCAGGGCCGGATCGACCTCAGCGGCCAGTTTCCGAAAAACCGACTCCTCTGACGCCTACAAGAGTAAAGGAAAATGATTAGATCATAGTACAGGAAAATAAAGGAGAAGATTTGAGTCACCTCAGAAGCAGCGTCAACATCCTCGATAATTAACCGATGGGATCTGACAGCAGCTCGTTTCATGGAATAAGTCATGTCGATATCAGCAGACTCATTCCTGCCCCGCTTAAGCGAAGGGCTAGGCGCATCAGGTGGCTGATCCGCCTCCACTTCATCGAACGCAATGGGCGTTTGTTCCGCCGCCACCTCGTCTAGAGGAGAGAGAGAATCATCAGCACCCTACTCGCCATCTTCTTCATCCGCAGTGGTGGACTCCGAGTCCGACACAAGAACCGTGTTCACCCTCTGCTTCCTCTTCTTCGACCCCTGGGGCTTCTCCGCCAAGCCGGTACCAACAATAAAACTAGTACGAGGGTCAAAATTAACCGAAAACCTGCTCACAGTAACGTGGTAGAGAGCCGCTAAATATAAAATCTCCCCTTGCGTCTCAACGTCAGGGACCGAGAAAATAGCGCGGGTATGAGAAATATAATAATAAATCCAGGCTCTGATGCCATCCATGACACTACCTTCAAAGCCCAGGCAAAGGCTGGGACTCTCTAGGAACAGCTGGCTGTACCCAAACTGGCGAGAGAACCGACTGGGTAAGTAAGGTTCCAGGTAGACGGTATTACGATTGCGATATACTAAGTACGAAGGACGAATATTATGCAACCAAAGAAGCATCCTCTCAGGTAAGAGAAAAGGAGGCCCGATACCATCAACATGTACACTCTCTACCTCCTCAGCAAAAAAATGGGGAACAAACACGAAGAAGTTATATCCATCCACCCTCGCAGTGCCCCCCGACAGGCGGGCATAGTGTTGTACTCCCAGGGCATCCGGCGGTACTGGAAGATAAATGCATCATCGCCAGTTACACCATCTTCTGGACCAGGTCTTATCAAAGATCTGCAGTGCATTAATAGCCACCCCATCAGATAGTGATAAGGCAACTCGATCCGCTCAAAGTTTATCGATGCATCACGTGCAATAACTTTGGATGAAAAAGTATGGAGGCCACGGTGTATACTGCACACCATGGCCGAAAGAAGAGCCAGCCTGACCCCGAAGGCCAACTTCACGTCAAGAAGGATAAAATTTTGGCTGATCCTCTCGATAGAACCAGCTCCGCCTGAGACCACGCAATTTCGTAGCCATACCATCAAGAACCCTGCCAGGATTGCCTTTACCGACAACGGCTGGATATCCTGATAAAAATAATCAAAGGAATCAGTTTGACTCTAAAACGTGTCACTCAAGGCCTTCGACTTCTTGGCAGTTAACACCAGATCCTGTATTTGCTCTCGGTTCAGAGGATTCCGGGAAGTAACTCAACCTGAGGCACCTTGCTAAAAAAGGTGGGAGGGCCAAGCCCTAGTATGCGGAAGGTTTCCTTCCGAATTATTATCCTTTTTGGTCGTCTGCTGACAGTAACTGTGATGACACAGCAACTCCTGATAGACAACAACGAAACCCGGGTGTCGTTGCTCCAAATCTTCGAACTCTTCGTTCGTCGGAGTATATACTTCAAACACTTCATTGCCCCAAGGCAGCCTAGAGACGGCGTGCATCTCATGTAGAGCGAGACCCATCTCCCCTTCTGATGCGAAGAAGGTCCCCGTCCGCTGGTTGTACATCTCTAAGAGAGCCATGAACAACTCCTTATTGATAGACAGTCCGTGACATGTACCCCGGATGGCGTAGTAGAGACCAACCTCACGCAGGAAAGTCCCATATTCTTGTAAAATCCACCCGGTCAAATTAGCCCACAAAGGGATAGGGCGTATCCAGTTCAACAGTGAGAACCGGCCAATGGGATAAGACCCTTTCCGAGCAAGTCAATTCAGGAAAGTGTCGGCTTGAGAGAATGGGAAATTGGGACCTTGCACATTTAAGAAGGTACCCGAGACTAGCCCCATCACGGAGCAGCTGACCGATTCCCTGCCCGCGTACGCTGAACTAACATGCTTATTGTAGTGGATGTTACCCACAATCATTCCCGAGCGACTCGGCGTCAAGGATTCCTGCATCCTCCTGTCCACCGGCAACATATTGAACCACACCAATGGGAAATGACGCTCCATCTGGGGGATGTGGATCGCCCTTCCGGCAGAAATAAAATTCTAATTCTCAGATATATCCAATACCCGAGAGTTCTTCACAGTCAGGGCGTCCCCGAAGAAGAACGCCGGCTTCAGGTACTTTCCCTCCAATCGCCCTGAGTTCAGCATGGCACAGAGGAAGCGAAAGGACTGGTTCTTGATAAGAGTCAGCCTCTCCTCAGGCTCGTGCTTGGGGAGTTGTTCTACCACCTGCCGAACTAGTTGGTCAAGTCGGACTCCTATAGCAAATTGGGCCTGACCAACCAGAGGTTCCCCTGCAGCATTAACTGAAAAATTCAATAAAAAAAGAGGTCAAAAGAAATAATTTAAAAAGATGGACAAAGAGAACTGATGGATGTTTTTGAGCTTATGCAGCTCCAATTTAATGGAGTCTCATGCGGTCCAACTCAGAAAACACTTATGTGGCTCCGCCCAGCGAAGGTTCATGCGGATCTGTTTAAACGAAGTCTCATGCGACAGAGTTTGGATAAGTTTATGCGGCTGACGCGACAAACAAATTCGTGCGAGCCTATGCGGCTCAGCGCAGCTTATGCGGCCCCGTTGGCGAAGTTCTTATGCGGCCACAGTAACGATTCTCATGCGGCTCGCGGCTCGAACATGAGATGTACATGCGGTACACATGAAGATGAAGGCTCGCACATAAAGCATGCGACGTAGCCACAACAGTTAGGGTTTTAAGCTCACACAGCGTCCTTACCAGCAATGGGGGGATGGACGTCAGGGTGAACTGCGGGCACGTCGGCTGGCGGAGGAGCGGCCACATTATCATTCGTCGCCGCAGTCGAAGTAGAAGCAGCTTTTTTGCCCTTCGTCGCCGCAGCCGACGAAGACGCCGCCTTTTTACTCTTCGCCGCAACAGTCTTTTTGGGAGCCATCGGTGATCGGAGAAGAGGATGACAGTTTGGGCAGGAAAGGCTTGAGTTGAAGGAGAGAGTAAAGAGATTTTTTCTCTTAATTACTCTTATTTATAGGAGGACAAAAGGAGAGAAGGAAGCACGTAGATCGATGGAGCGCTTCGGGTCGTGTGCTGCAGGCAAACCGGCTACTAGGATTTTGCCCCCTCTCATAAAGGAGATTCATCCAAGAAAATCCAAAATTTAATGAGCCGACTCTTGGAATTCCCCCTAAAAAGACAGCTCAAATCAAAGGCAATCAATGCAAAGATTTGCACACGTGGCAAGGAGCCTATGCGGCTCAGATAGCCATGCGGCTGAGACATCCATGCGGCCAGAACATCCTATGCGGCCCGAAGAATTTTTTTACATGGCCATGCTTCTTATTCAAAGTCTTTCAATTTTGCAAATTAAAAACTTTGAAGGGGGTCTTGTAGAACCATGGAAAAGAATAAAAAAAGACCTATGCGGCTCCAACAGAAGGATCCCCATGCGACACAGGATCCCCATACGGCTCAGGAGTCCATACGGCTCAGGGGTCCATTGGACTCGGATAGATCCATGCGGCTCAGAAAGAAGCTATGTGGCCTTCAAACAAACGGCTGCATTTAATGCCCTGACGACTGCTCTGACAAAAGCAACAGCCATGACAGCTCTGACATAAAGACGCAATAATTACTGACATGATGGCGTGTTCATGGAAAAAAAAAGAAAATCTCCTTACGGCTGGTAAAATCTACCAAGTTTCGAGGCCACTCCATGCGGCTGCACATTTGCATGCGGCTAACTATCCCCATGCGGCTGCCCATTTGTATGCGGCTAACTATCCCCATGCGGCTGCCCATTTGCATGCTGCTGACTATCCCCATGCGGCTGTCCATTTTGCATGCGGCTGACTATCCCTATGCGGCTGCCCCTCTGCATGCGGCTGCCTATCCCCATGCGGCTGCCCCTCTGTATACGGCTGTCTATCCCCATACGACTGCCCCTCTGCATGCGGCTACCCATCCATATGCAGCTGCATATTTCAAGCGGCTGAGAGGACCCCCCATATACGGCTCGGCCAGGACGATCCAGTTGAGACACGTGGCGCTCTTCGCTACAATTGAGACACGTGACAGTCTTATCTTTCCCGGAATTATGGGTGCTAACAAATTCTAACAAAATCAGATTTGTTACGATCGTCATAATGGCCCAGATCAAATCAAATCAAGCAAATTGGACACGTGGCAGGCTATCACAAATCACGAAGATTTATAGTAATTAACATTTATTGCCCACAGAGATTTGCTGCAATCTACATTAATTACCAAGATTTTCTACAGTCAGAATGAAGGGTCCAGATTAATTGATCCTTAACCGCCGACTTATCAAGGAGGCAATCATTGTAAACCCTAATGATCGTATCCCACTCCTATAAATAGCAAGGTGCCATTCCCTTGCAAAAGAGAGGATTTTCTAGAGCACTAGAGCACCTGGAGAGACCTGAAAAGAGAGCACAGAGAGACAAAGGCACGCACAGAGGATTCTTCTCGAGCATCCTGAGAGCATTTCTTCATCAGAGCCAAGGCTACGTCCGATCCTCCAAGGAGTAAGGCAGAGCTGCCGTCGCTTTTTCGAGCCTCTACCGTCACCCCCTAAAATCTAAAATAAACAATTGTACTTAGATTGTTGTACCTAGATTTTCGTCCCTAGGCTTTCTTTGTACAAGCGAGTTTATATTGTGAAGTAAAAGTCCAGTCCTCCGATATAATTGTTCTGTTCTTTTATAATTCATGGCAAACAGCAACAAGAAACAATTCTCTTTATTGATTTCAGTTGAACAGATTACAAGCTCTCGATTCTCTCTGATACAATATTACATTCTCTCAGAACTTTACAGAATACAATGATCCCGTTCCCATATATTACATCCCTTTATATACAAAACCAACTCTTGCAACTGATGTCATCTCTTGGCATCTCTTCTGATTTCTGGCTCCTGAGGATGAGGCTCGGGCTATCGCTTCGGACTATCCTTCTCGATGCATAGTGCACCTGCATGCAGACTAATGGTGGGTCAGTATATCAGCATACTGGTGATTGTGAACAAAGAGCTACATTCTTCTGAAATGATCACTGTTCATTTGGTGAGAAAATATTTTCTTGTGATGTGATCTTGCTATTTTTACCTATGTTCATTCCATGCATACAGAGTCAGTTTATATCCTTTTGAAAACATCTTTGAAAACCAACATCATTTCCACATTAGCCGCTGTACCTCTCTTGGGTTCAGCTCATCGCTAACCGCTGTGACTCGCATGGGTTCAGCTTGTCGCTAGCCGCTGTGACTCTCTTGGGTTTAGCTCGTCGCTAGCCGCTGTGACTCTCTTGGGTTCAGCTAAGCCCCATGGGTTCGGCTCGTCGCTATCCTGTATTGCTTTTGGGAAATTCATTTCCATAGGAGCTAAGCCCCGTAGGGGCTTAGCGACTCGGACTCGGACTCGGGCTAATGGGCTCATGAGGCATAATGTGGCATTTGTTGGCGTACTTTGCACTTAGCACATCAGCATCATCGCTAGGCGAATAGTGCGCTTTAGTTGCGCTCGTTGTACGAGCTACTTGTGCTGCCAGGTTGCGCGCCAGGTTGCGCACAGGTTGCGCGACCAGGGTGCGCGCCAGGGTGCATGCCAGGTTGCGCGCCAGGGTGCGTACAGGTTGCGCAGGTTGCACAGTGGCGCAGTGCGCGCAGTTGGCACAGGTTGGCGTAAGTGGCTCAGTGCGCGGAGTGTAAGGAGCGCAGTATGTGCGCAGTTGGTACAACTTACAGCAGAACGTGTGTTTGCATGTTCTGGGCGGTTGCTACATGTTCGGGGTAGTTTTACCATGTCTCTAACTTTGTGGCAACCGAACAGTTGCTGCAGGGCCTATATAAGGCATCCTCTCTCTCTCAAGGCAGAATATATACAAGTAAGAAAAGCCACCACAGAAAGTTTACGAAGTATTTTTTAGCACAAGTAAACAGAGAATTCAGAAGTGTTCTTTAACACAGTTCTGATCGAAATTTGCTTGCGAATTCCAGCAGCCTTCGAGAGAGAGAGGAAAGGTGCCACACCACCGTTGCTTTTGCAAGGGAGTTCATGTCCATCCGAGGAGTCAGAAGAGCAGGAGTGTTCCAAGTTCTCCGACGAACTTGCTGGTTCCTGGAAGCTGTTCGTGTAGGGCGAATAAAGCTTTGAGCAACGATGATTATTCACCCCAGTAGGAGTTCTTCCATCTTTCGCCAGTCACCTTCTTCGTTGCTGCCAGTAATTCTGATTGTATCTTCTTTTTAGAAGTACTACGATCTGATTGCTGTTGATTATGAAATCTTTTTAGATTCTCGTAATTCAGAATCACCTTCATTGAAATGTTGATTTGAAATATTATTTTTACAATTGTTTCATTTTCTTAGTTTTCCATCGAAAACTTATGCTCCGGCAATAACAATATCAAAACTTTATTGCTACGATGGAAAACTTTAATGCTTCACTCCTCAATACTGACTTTTGTAAGTTAGAAAAGTTTGATGGAGAGCATTATTAAGTCTGGAAGAGGAAGGTTTATCTCACTCTTCAACTCAGCGACGTTGATCACGTGCTTCTTGAAGAAGAACCTACTGTTCCAGATACTGGGTCTGCTGCTGCAATTGCTGCGGCTACTAAACTACAGGCCAAATAAAGAAGAGAGAATAGCATTTGCAGGCTGCTTATCCTGAATGCTATGGAGGATTCCCTAGCAGAATCCTACAGTAAGAAACCAATTGCCAGAGACATATGGGAGTCTCTGGAGAAACTGTACGAAGAAGACAAAAACAGGAGCATGATATTTGTGGTTTAAAAAATATCACAAATGGCTCTTTGAGGACGAGAAGTACATGCTGCCGCAGGTAAAGAATTTCTGAAGTTGCGACAGAAGTTGGAAGACGAGGCGATGCCCCTCCCCGATAAGTTTGTTGTTGGAGGGATTGTCTCAAAGCTCCCCGCTGGGTAGAGTAAATTTTATGCAAACATGCATAGAATGTCACGACCCGCACCTGCCTTTCGGATACGAAGCGTGTCCAAGCCCAGCCTACGTCGCAATGTCGACGGTAGTACGCTGTCTAAATACAAGTCACGACAATCTAGAATCACATGGTAAACTATATCTCATCCACAGAATAATCGAATCAATCAAGATCAATAAAATACCAAAGGAAACTGAATAAAATTGAATAATATAACTGAATATATCCAAGATTCAATGTCACGTCCGATGGACACAAATCCACTACCAATAGACGGAAAAATAGAGGAATACAAGAAATGAACCAACTGAGTACAACCTGCTAACCAAGTAACCTCAACTGCAAAGCTCCGTGATCTGAAGCTATCTCAAATCCACTCATCTGCTCCTGACTCAAACTCGGCTAACCTGAAGAGATCATCAGGTCCTCAGAGGACTAACAAGATACATAAAAATGAGCCTTTCTAACAGTTTATTATGCATGGAAAAAGATACAGAATAAACAAGTAAAACTGAGCAATGAATAAAGCACGAATCTATATACTGTCTACACATAGATGAACTGCCGAACAAGAACTAGAGAACTCATGTCAAGACGGATAACCAAATCGATACTCAAACCCTCGTCCCTAGCGTGGACTCGCAGGTTTGAACTACTAATCCTCGTCCCTAGTGTGGACTCGCAGATTAGCATCACCCTCGCCCCTAGCGTGGACTCACAGGTGTAAACCCTATACTACTAACCCTCGTCCCTAATGTGGACTCGCAGGTTAGCATCACCCTCGTCCCTAGCGTGGACTCGCAGGTGTGGACCAATAACTACTAACCCTCGTCCCTAATGTGGACTCGCAGGTTAGCTTAAGACACAGATATCTACTAACCCTCGTCCCTAAGGTGGACTCGCAGGTTAGCTTCACGATTTAAATATAAGGGGCACGACTCAATCAAGGCACGACCAACAAGACACAAGACTAACTGTGAACACGGTCTACAAATCAATGATACCAATATACGAACAGGATATAAAAGATACATATCAATAATACGAGAAAAACTGGATAATAAATAAAGACAGTGCATGTAAATAAAGCTGTGTAGAAAGACAAGGTATACTTGCCTTAGGTCCTAAGTTGCTGCACGGTTTACAATCCGTACCGATGTCCGAGTAGCCTGTTTATGATTTACATGTCAATATACAATTTGTAA
>JANAVB010004460.1:0-42780 GCA_029216955.1 Iris pallida | reverse complement strand
AATTAACTTTCGATAAAAAGTTAAAAATTCTCTTTAGACGGCTATTTATAGCCTAAAAAGTCTTTTCGAAACTGTTGTGCAACAGGCGCTTAAAATTGGAATCTATTGAACATTTGACTGGCGCAACCGTATTAAGTTCTTCTAATTCAAAGTATTTCAAAATTTTAAAATATTTTAAACTTTGAAGGGGGTCTTGTGGAAGTTAAAAAATCAAGGGGCACCACTCATTAAAGTGTGCCATCATCAAGTGGTGCTAGATCATTAGGTTGGGCTAGTCTCAGGTTGTGCCAAAGCCAAAGTACGCAGCGCCACGTGGTAAGCCTCCTCGAAAGTTGTAATGACTTTCATCATTACTGACAGCACAAATATCGAAGAATATCCTTTCGAATCCTACGTAATATGGTGCTCGAGAAGATTTTGTCATCATGTAATTAATGCTGATAGCTGTCCCGTACAAGTTGTCAAGTGGCGCATGAATTAATTAATACAGTACAGAAGACACAGTCAGAGGCGCCAGTTGTTGAGTTGTGCCCGTGTGCAACCTATCTAGTTGGCACCACTTGATCAAATTTTATGTTCAGAAGCAGGATGATGTGGCACGCATGCCACTAATCTCGAAGAACGTGTCTACTATACTGCCTACGACCATACGCATCTCACTCAAATGATGCCATGCATCCCCAGCAGTTGAAGTAACTGCTCATGCAACTGGACAAGAGGCACACAACCTGAAGTGCACGCCACTCAGAATAACTACTTAACAGTTATTTCAAGAACTCTATAAATAGAGTTTAAATCAGTTCCAAGGCATCATTAATGATCATAATCTACTGACAAAGTGTTGTTGCATCTTCCAGAGGCTTGTGTCTTCGATATTACATCGTCCAAGGGATAAAGTGATCGTCTTCTGATCAGATTTCTATAGTTGTACTTTCCCAAAATCAGTTGTTATTATACACTTTTCATAGTTTATAAACAAACTTTTGTTTTTGCAAACACAGAGCAGGTTATATTCTTATAACAACCCTAGAGTATGTCAGCCGTAATCTATATTCAACGGTGAAGGACAATCCACAAAAACCTCCACTATTTGATGGAACAAACTATACATACTAGAAAACACATAACATTCTTTTTAAAGTCTCTTGACTTTGATCTATGGTTTATAGTAGTTGACGGTTATATAAAAATTGGCACCTATAGTGGTTGAGGGCGTACTTGTAGACAAGCCTCATGACAAGTATACAGATGTAGAACAAAGGCTAGTCTAGATGCACGTGCCATCAACACACTATTTTGTGCAATTGACAAGACGGAGTTCAATTGAGTTTTAATCTATCAAACGTCTCATGATATTTGGAAACTTTTTGAGATAACTCATGAAGGTACTTCCCAAGTGAAGGAATCCAAAATCAGCAGACTGACACAGGAATATGAATCCTTCAAATGAAACCCGACGAATCAATTAAACAGATGTTTACTCGTTTTCTTGATATTACTAATCCTCTATAATCTCTTGGTAAGGAATACAGCAATCATGAAAAGATCAGGAAGCTGCTACGGGCTCTAACCAATAATTGGAACCCTAAGGCAACTGCGATCGTAGAAGGAAACGATCTCACCACCATGAGCTTGGAGATGCTGATGGGCAAACTGATGACTTATGAACTAGACTTACAAGACTTTGAAGAAGCAACTCCCAAGGAGAAATTTATAGCCTTCAAAGCTCAAGCCAAAAGAACTGCACATGATGACTCAGATGAAGAATCCTCCAGTGGTGATGAGCAAGCCCTGCTGGTAAGAAATTTTAGGAAATTCTTAAAGTTTGAAAGGTCAAACAGAAAGAAGAAAGACGTCCACGAAAGCAATGAAGAAAAAACTATATGTTTCGAATGCAAAAAAGTTAGGGCATATCAAGAAGGACTGTCAATTATCAAAGAAAAGCAGTCCATATGACAGATCAAGATCTAGCAGAAAGGCCACAACAGGTCGGAAGTATGCAAATACAAGTATCTGGCATGAAAGTGAGGTCAGTGAATCAGAGAAAGAGGACAGACCCTGCAATAATACTAATATTTGTCTTATGGCATTTGATAAGGTATCATCTAACTCTCTATATGATAACTTTACTTTCGATGAATTAGAAAATGCCTTTAGCGAACTACTTGAAGAACACAAAAATGTGTTAGACACGTACAAGCAATCTCGTAAAGAGATAAAGACCTGCACAACTGAAGTAGCTAGATTGTCTAATCTTCTTGAAGACATTAAAGAGACATCTACTACCAGTAACACGGATGAGATACCCAAACTCAAAGTAGACTATCATGAGGCTATCCTCACTATAGAAAAGAAAGAAAGAAAGAATGAGACTACTTCAAAATACAAGAGCTATATGACATAGAGAAGAAGAGGCACTTAGTCACAGAGCAAAGACTCATTGATATGACTTCTAAATATAAAGAGTCTTGTACTATCTCTAAAAAGTTAGATATCAAATTAGGCAAACAGGCTATTCCTGTTACACAGCCTAAGGTTAGTCATAATGTTAAACATATGCCTAAGAGGACTAAACCACAGAAAGCACGTAAGCAACACGCTAATCATAATCATGCTTTCACATATAGGTTTTCAAAGGAAATCATAAATGCTCGTCAACAAAGATTCAAATAACACATTTTCAAAACTTACTTGCACGTACTGTGGTACTCACGGGCACATATCACAGTACTGTCTAGCAAAAAAGCTTATTGACAATTATACACTTATTTGGAGACCTAAAACTAATCAGGACGGACCCTTTAAGAAATGGGTAACAAAGGATTCATCTACTTATTTTATAGGTGGACCCTCAACCCTCTCATGCTAGAAGTAAGTGGATTCTCGATATCAGATGTTCGCGGCACATGACTGGTGATACATCTTTATTTGCTACGCTATCGATGAAATGAGAAGGATATGTCTCCTTCAAAAATAATTTAAGAGGTGATATTATTGGTAACGATATTGTTGGTATGTCTTTTTATCCAATAATAAAAGATGTCTAGTTACAGAATTGAAGCATAACCTATTGAGCGTAAGTCACTTGGCAGATAATGGTTATGGTATCAATTTTGTAAAAGACAAATATTCTATATATGAACTGTCTACTGGCAATCCTGTATATGAAGGGATTAGATAAGACAATATTTATGTTTTCTTTTTAGAAAGTATTAACAATGCAGGAAGGTGCCAAGTAGCCAACCAAGATAAAAGCTGGCTATAACATATGAGACTAGGACATGCAAATATGGATACTATCTCATGACTAAGTACCAAAAGTTGGTAAAAGGACTCTCTGAAATTACATACAAGGGAGATATGGTATGTGCAGATTGTGAAAAGAACAAAGCAACTAGGTCTACATTTAAATTCATCAATGCTGTAAGTACTTCTAGACCCTTGCAGTTAATACATATGAATTTGTTTGGCCCTAGTAGAGTCGCCAGTCTTGGCGGCAAGCTCTACGCTTTTGTTATTGTTGATGATTTCTCTCGGTATAATTGGGTTTTCATTTTATCAAATAAAAGTGATGCCATTTTTGAAGTTCAGATTTTTTACAAGAAAGTACAAAATAAAAAAGGCTTCATGATTACTCGTATTCGAAGTGATCATGGTGACGAATTCATAAATACTGATTTCAAAGAGTTTTGTGATGATAGTGGATATTACCACGAGTTTTCCTGTCCTAGAACTCCTCAACAGAATGGAGTTGTGGATCAGAAGAATCGTACTCTCAGTAAAATGGCTAGAGTCATATTGAATCAGTAAAGTCTTCCTAAATATTTTTGGACAGAAGCTGTTAGTACAGCCTGTCATATTTTAAATAGGGTGTTGATTCGTTCAATCTCGAAGAAAACACTATATGAGCTTTGGTTTGGAAGAATTCCAAATATTTCTTATTTCAAAGTTTTTGGATATATCATTACACCATATTTAGGCTTTTACGACCTCGCATTTACGGCGTGCGTTTGATGCATGCCGTAAATGATATCATTTTACGGCACACGATAAATGCGAGTCGTAAATTCTCCTTTTTTGTATTTTAATATGACATGCATTTTTAGGGCCGTTAAATGTTATCATTTATGACCTGTATTTATGCGAGCCGTAAATATATAAGTTTCTCATATCATTTCGTGGCCTACCATGCAGGCCGTAAATTAGATGGACTTTAACGGCCTGCCAAATTCGTGCCATAAATCACATCCCACCTAGTTATTAATTAATTAATTGCTCTAAAAAAAGACTTTCCTATTTTGAGAACCTAAAACCGCGAAAGGAAAAAGTTTCCCTCCTCAATTTTTCATCCACCAAACCCAAAGGAGTACGAAAGGGTTTGTCAAAAGAAATAAAAGTAAAGGGCCAGGCTCTTCCGAAGACAAAACCCTATTCTGGAAGAAAATTGGCGTTGGCGGCTTCAAATTCTTGGCGGTGGGCGATCGCAAGCGACTGCTTCCTTCTCCGGTAAGGAGTCTTCATCGACTAGTCTTCGATTTCTCGACGAGTCTTCATCGAAGAAAATCGTCTTTCTCGACAAGTCTTCGTTGGCGAAGATCGTCCTTCTCGACGAGTCTCTTTATCTACGATTCCTTCTCTGGGAAGATCGTCTTTGTCGACGAGTCTTCATCGGCGAGTTTCGGTTCGATCCGAAACCTTCATTGAATTTCTTGATTCAAACCTAATTAGTAGGTGTTCGATGCAATTCCTCACAGAAGCCACCGGCTTTGGTCCTCGATCTAGAAGCTAAGCTCTATTCCTTCTCAATGAGATTTTGAAAGGAATCAAAAGCCCTAGTTGTTCTGTGAGCTAACCTGAACTACACCAAATAGGACACATCAACTTTCATGAGACACAATCTTCTGTGTCGCTTAGGTCCAATTTTTTGTATTTATGTTGATAACTTTTTTTGGATGATTTTAGGTAACATTTTTGGCTCTATGTCACATGTTTTGCATTAATCTTAACATTTTTGTTAAGAGATTTCTTAATTTCGATGGTTTTGGGAGAAACTCAAGTTATTGGAGTCTTCACTTTGTAATTTATGTGTATTGGCTGCACTTTTTTCGGAGTTTATAGTTCACATAGATCCAATTTTATGTTCTTTCTTCTCCATTGTCATGAATATGCACGTCTCTGCTACATTGATCTTTGCCGTTATGCTTGAAATGTTTTTGGGACTGTTCTTTCCTGTTCATAAACCCTAGGTTGCAAAAATGTCAAATTTATCAACTTTGTTTCGTAAGGAAGTATATACCTAGTAAATTCTGATGTCAAATTGCTAATTATTCAGTTATCCGATAAATATACAATTTAGAAACACTCATTCCGTGTGTTGCTGATGTATCTGAGAATTTTAGACCCATTCAATTCACGAATAAAAACAAGATTGTAAATATGTATATAATTTTCGTAAAGTGACATCCTTTGATAGCTATAGTTAGGGAATGCGACTTGGTTTGTGGTTGTACTGAAGTGTATACTTCATATGATGTCAAATATGTTTATTTTAAACAAAAGTTTTGAATTCATGATTAATTTATATTTTATGTTTGAGAGGAATTATTCCTGTAGCCAAACTCAAAGACATGGGGCCAAAGGCTTTGTTGGTGTTATTCTTGTATTGGTAAACCATATTTGCATGCCACCGGCATTTGTCCTTGGATGTGTGTGGACTCATCCGTATTTTCTCAAGTGCATCCATTTGCACAAACTAACCACTAAGTTGGAATATATACTCGACGAGTTATGCATGAATTAGATAGCATAGATTTGGTTTGCTTCTGGTGATGTCATTACCTTGTTGATTGCCGCATAAACCCTTTTTTAACTGTTTGGCAATCGGCGTGCTGTTTCTTTCCCAACTTGATTTAGATGGGAAGTGGCTTGTTGTTGTGCTATAAAAGTATTGTTTTACACATCTTTCTTCTGAATCAAGTAATTGCTCTGGATTGGATTTTCACATTCTTATTGTGTTTGTTAATTATTACCATATTGGTTGTTGAGAGTTTATCTTGCTATAAACAAGCGTCTCTTCAAGGCAAATGATTCTTTGATCTGATTGTTGTGCTAAACCTATTTCAGGTTGAGCTAGACTTGAAGCAAACTGTTTTGCAATGATTGCATTATCTATGAAATTATCAAAAATATATTTTTTGAGATGTTACTGATATCTGAGTTCTGTGCTGGATGACTTGCAGGCTGAGCTAGAGATTGGACTTTCTAATGTAAGAATTCCTAACCTGTGTTCTTATGCTCACTTTTCTATACAACATTTTCTATGGACACCTGTACACTCTAGGATTAATGTTTGCTGATTATTATCAAAGGTTTTTGTCAGTGCAAGACATATTCAAAAATATTTTGTGTCTTACCAACTATACTTACACTTACTGTTTAATAATGTCTTCCGAGTTTTGACATTTATACTTTATAGTAACTTTTCTGTAGTAATCTTATCGTTTGCTACTGATATAAATTGTTAAAGGTTTTTGTCAACGGAACACATATAACTCAAAAGTTTTTTCGTGCCTTGCCAATTATATTATCATTACTGGTTAATAGAGTCTTTTGACATTTATACTTGTAATCATATCATTTTTTACTTTCCCTCTTCGTCTGAAATTGGAGTCTTCTCTACAAGTATGCAGATGCTTGAGTCTTGATTACTATTAGCTTGAACTAAAATTATTGGTACAAGGTTTCAATGTGAGCTTTGATGAGTCAAACCTCGATTTGACAATACCAACATTAAATAGGACGAAGGATTATTTGAGCGTGATTGTACTTTCTGGATGCATTTTGATAATAACATAAAAATAATTAAAGGCATTGCGAAAGTAGCTTCCCTCTAGCATAAAAGCTTTATTTAACAATATTCTATCTTCTATAAAGGGCTTATTCAAATACTTAGAATTATTCAGCTTGATTACTAACTAAATGAACATTTATGGACATTGTTCCAGGATATTGAACTCCTTCAGACATCGGTAGCATGAATACTTTCATTGTAGTTCTTTTCCCCTACCATTTAAGATTTGACATATGTTAGACACAGCTTCATAGGAATTCCAGATGAACAAGGACTTTTCTAGAAGTATCTGTGAGAAATGTGTTTAGGATTTAGTTGGTCTTGAATGTGGGTCATTTTTATGAAATGTCCATACTTGATGTTCTTTCTTGCCTATCTTAACTTATATTACTAGTTTGTTTAGCTGAACGGGGATTTATCTTATCTTAACTCTTATTTGAACTTATTTATATTATTTTTCAGCAATGGGTGGTCAGGTGTTTGGGTATGCATAAGGTGTTAAAAGATGAAGAATGAAGGATGAATATATCTCGGTTAATACTTGTGAATCTTCCAAGTCATGTCGCATTCTTTATGTTTTATTCTCCTCTCTTTTCTTTTTTGTCTTCCTATCCTTCCTCTCCCCCATCATTTGGTATAAGCGGTGTGTTTAGCTATAAAAGATTGAATCACATACTTAGGAAGAAAAAAATGATGCAAAGATAAAGCACTTGATGCAGGACAAAGAGTTTTATGCTACAGTTTAACCACTTAGGCTTTGGTGGTATTATTATCTTCTACTTCGAAAATGATTTATTATCTGATCATCAACTTTTAGGTAGTTGAACTGTCTATAGGTGCTACAGTACAAGCACCGTGTTAGGTGTGTCAGAAGTTCAGGTGTCTTCAAGACCTTCTGATGCAGCATTTTGATAACGAGAATAAACGAGTGGTTCTTCTAAGTTAAGTGATATCTTTCATATCATAAGAGCAGACACGGTTGTATTTGAAAGGCTAAGGATGAGTATGCTGCATGTCCTAATTTTAGTCTCATTTTTCAAGATGTTAAATTTGTAAAACAGGACCAAGTTGACATTATATGCTGTCAAATTAAAATCATCTTCTGTCTTTCACCTTAGCCTTTGAGGATGAAATTGAGATTTTCAACTGGAACACAAACTGTTTGTTAGTTTAGTTGTCAATCATGATAGATATGGCCGTCAACACTATCCACTGCTGAAATTTCTAGAAAAAGTTCTGCTATATGAGAATGGGTAGAAAATTATTTTATATTTTTGTAGTGATTCACCTTACAGACTTGTTGGTCTCGTCCCTCTGCTCTCTGATCTCCTTTCTTCCCAGTTTACTGAATCTCTTACTTTATACAGTCAATATCTACATTATGATGATACTAGTAAATAAGTTGCACTTATCAAAATAATAAGTCATCTGTTGCATGAGCCATCAAGATTAAGATTTTAGTGAAGTGAATAAGTGATAGTATGTGGGCATGCTTACCAATACCAGAGCCAATGGTTTAAAAACTTGCACTTTGGAGCCATATGACTATATGGATCAAGTAGGTAGGAACTTGGTTGGCAGACATAAATGAATCAGAACACTTTGCTAAATGTTGAAGATTTGTTCCCTTATCAAAGCACTTCTGAGCCTCTTAACACTTGATGCAAGTTACAAGTTTGATTGTAAAATTGAGTTCCAGCAAGGACCTT
Organism: Iris pallida; assembly: GCA_029216955.1. Classification (NCBI taxonomy): domain Eukaryota; kingdom Viridiplantae; phylum Streptophyta; class Magnoliopsida; order Asparagales; family Iridaceae; genus Iris; species Iris pallida. The sequence goes on along the minus strand of JANAVB010004460.1, from coordinate 34,221 downwards.
CCTTTTGCTCACTGTTAAAAGAGTATAAATTGAAATTCAAAAATGTCCTTGATGACTAGAGTGACTTTACCCAAAGAAATAATTCGGAGATATATATTTCAGTGGAAAAATCACTCGTGGATCATCGGAGACGACCTCTTCCTAATGTTTCTGAGTCTCGATTCTTGTTGTTATGTGTTATGATACTTTGCCTGGTAAGTGATGGTGGTGGGGGGTTGGGTGGGGGTAGTCTTAATCAGTACACCATTTGGGTTTGCTCTCCGCATATGAGTGGGTTGTTTATGTGTATGACGTATGTCCATGTTTTCTAGATATAAACCCCAAAAGTTATAGTTGATTACATAATTCATAACATAATGTAAAATAAATATTCCGAACTTCCGAAACTGAATCCTTAACATAAATAACTAGTCTCAAAGAAAATAAAAAAGCACGAAAATATCTATATGGTTGGATAACGATACTCCCTGTCTGTCTAACTTAGTTCACTTAGCAATAACCACAACTGAAAATATAAATGGATTCATGTCATTGACATGTATGCCAACATCCTCTATCCGCCAAGGGCACCCTTGGCTGCTAGGAACCTGATATACGCCATTTAGAACCTTGGTGGTTCTCAATATTCATGTAAATTATGAATGTGCAAAAGAATTTCACTGAAAAAAGTTTGCTTTTCTCATACATTCTTTAGGAGAAGCCAAGAAACCACTTGGACATGCGCCATCGTTATAAAATAGAAGCAACTAAAAATGTCCTCCCTCACTGCAGGGTTGGATCTTAATTGTCATTTCAGTTGGGAGCTGCTACTCCTGCAGGGTTGGATCTTCAGGTTTCCTATCAATAATAGTACTCGAGTCTCTTTCTACTAGTTCATATTCAAAATCATGTCAACTAGTAGTGCCTTACAATCTTTATTATGTTAATATTGTTTTTATTTGAACAAGTCAACAGATTCTTTGTTGGATATTATAACGTTCCCAATCTTTATTGTGTTAATATTGTTTTTATTTTTATTCAGGTAAAGCTTAAAGAAGAGGGGAGGCATGCTTCTAGAAAATAAGTTATTATGAGATTTAAAAGCATATCTTTGAAGGTTTTGAAGTGTCCAGATATAGTGAGAAAGTGGTTTTACTTTTGTAGCAAGACAGTGACTTCCTTTTGTATTAAGAATTTTTTTTTGAGCTTGAAGGCTTTTGGATTGAGTCTTGTAGTAAGAAAATGACTTGGTATTGGAAATCTAATTTAAACAATTTTGCTTTGCGTTAAGATTTTAGCATGTTGTTTCATCTTATTAATGTTTATGGATTTAGTCAACTTGTTTGAAAGTAAATACTCTCAAGATGTGTAATTAGTTTGATTTTTTGTTGGAAATACTTTGAGAAATATATTATTGTCATATTTGATTTTGGTTGATTAATTTATATTTGTAGTTATTCAAATGTTGATATTAAAAAAAAATTATTATCACGGCACGCGTTGTGAGCCACAAAATTTAACTCATTAACCCTTTAACAGCCCTTATTTTGAGTCATAAACACATAGCCTTTACGACCTGCTTTGCAGGGCCATTAAAGTGAGATTGTATGTTTTGTTTTAAGTATTTACGGCTTGCTATGTATGCCATAAATTGAATAAATTGAATACTTTAACGGCCATCACTTCGAGTCGTAAAATATTAGTATTTACGGCCTGCATTATGGGCCATAAATAAGATCTAAAGCTTCCCAGCAACTTCATTTAAGGCATGCAATTACCTACTCCTACCCTTTTACGGCTGGAGCTTTTACGGCATGACCCTGTGAGCCGTAAATTTAGTTTTACGGCACAAATTATGGGCCGTAAAAGACCTTATTTGGTGTAGTGGATGTCGCTGTTTTATCCTGAACACCAAGGACAACTTGGGTGAGTTCGACTCGAAAGCAGATGAAGGGATATTTCTCGGATATGCTGCTAAGAGTAAGGGATTTAGAATTTGTAAAAGATCTATGATTGTTGAAGAATCTATTAATGTCACTTTTGATGAGCTAAATAGTAACAAATCTAGCGACAGTGTTGATGAAAAAACACCTGCAACAAAAGAAAGTCATGTGGATAGTCTGACAAAGAGATTCAACAAACTAGAAATTTTGGCAGACCATCCAGAGACACTCATCATAGGTGATGTATCAAGAGGTGTAAGTACTCGTTCTGCTATTAGAAATGCTGATATAGCAGCTAATGTGGCTTTTATATCTCAAGTAGAACCTAAGACTCTAGCAGATGCTTTTACTGATGAATTTTGGATTAATGCCATGCAAGAGGAACTTAATCAATTTGAGAGAAACCAAGTTTGGGAACTCGTTCCTGAACCTATTGGTCAATCAATAATTGGTACCAAATGGGTGTTCCGAAATAAATTAAGTGGAGATGGACAAGTTCTACGCAACAAAACACGTCTAGTGGCACAAGGTTATAATCAAGAAGAAGGTATTGATTATGACGAGACATATGCTCCTGTTGCTAGACTAGAAACTACTACATGTTTTGTGCATTTGCATGTTTTCATGATTTCAAATTATTTTAAATGGACATGAAAAGTGCATTTTTAAACGAATATTTGAAAAACAACCCCCTAATTTTGAAGATTTTCAAAAACCTGATCACGCCTTCAAACTTAAGAAAGCACTCTATAGACTCAAACAAGCACCTCGTACTTTGTATGAACGCCTAAGTGCCTTCTTACTTGAAAATAATTTCACAAAAGGGAGAGTTAATACTATATTTATCAAGTCTTCATATGATGATATCTTGCTTGTTCAACTTTATGTGGATGACATAATATTCGGATCTACTAATGAAAAACTTTGTCAAGATTTTGCTAAGTGTATGCAGAGTGAATTTGAGATGGGTATAATGGGAGAGCTGAACTTCTTTCTATGACTCCAAATCAAACAACACTCATAGGAAACATTCATCAATCAAGCCAAGTACACAAAGGATTTATTGAAAAAGTATGACCTCGACAACGTGAAGCCAATCGGAACTCCAATGGCTAGATCTACAAATCTTGACACTGATAAAAATGGCAAAACCAGTCAATCAGCATAAGTATCAAGGTATGATTGGTAGTTGATTGTATTTAACTGCTAGTCATCCTGATATTATGTTTAGTATTTGTATCTGTGCACGATATCAGGCTAATCCTAAGGAATCACACTTATGTGCTGTTAAACGTATCTTTCGATACCTTAAGAGAACTTCAACAGTCGGCTTATGGTATCCCAAAACCAAATCTTTTGACCTAATTGGTTATTCAGATGCAGATTTTGCAGGATACAAAGTAGACCATAAAAGTACCAGCGGTACGTGTCACCTGGTTTAGCAAGAAGCAAAATTCTGTAGCTCTTTCAACTAGTGAGGCTGAGTATATTGCCGTAGGACGTTGCTGTGCTCAAATTTTGTAGATAAAGCAAACACTAGAAGACTATATTAATCTGCACTACACTAAGATTTCTATTTATTGTGACAACGCTAGCACAATTAACTTGACCAAGAATCATGTTTGTCACTCACGCACAAAGCATATAGAGATTCATCATCATTTTTTATGTGATCACCAGCAACACGGGGATATTTGTTTAGAGATTATTGACACAGATCATCAACTAGAAGATACTTTCACAAAACTACTGGCTGAAGACCGTTTCAACTATCTGCGTCGTGAGCTAGGCATACTTGAATTTTTCAGGTTCATAATACATTATGACTAGCAAAAATTCTTATAACTAAAGACTTTAACATTTATTAATTAAAGTTATTTTGGGTACAAGCCGAAAGGGCCCTTCTGTCATACAGGCATAAATAGCCTAAAGCGACACGGTGTACTAGTCTTCGGACTACCGCTAGCTAGGATCTGGCCCCTACAGATAACCCTAGATGATGAAAATTATTAAATGAAGAAGTTCAAAGGTTATTGAGTGTTTTTAATAACTCATGCTGCATTAAATGAACTGTTAATACAAGTAGGCCGAACTCGGACAGAACTCGGGCCAAGTTCGGACCGAGTTCGGTTGGCACTGTTGTAGATTTCCAGAACTGAACAGTTGGCCCTAGCCTATATATTACCATCTTCTATATATATTTTTCATCCCACTGAGAACTCTCTCTAAACTCCTGACCCTAGGCTCTCCTCCTCCTTCAAACCTAGATCTTCAAGGCTCAGAAGTTGTCTTATTCATCTTCTTCCTCCTTTCACTTGAGGTATATCTATCTACTTCTTATTTTTTCTTCATGGCTCTGAAATCTCACAAGAGGAAGAAAGATGCTTCCAATGGGGTTCATCTTCTTCTGAATATACTCCTACAAATGTTTTTAGTGCTGTTAGAATAGGGTTCATCTTCTTCTGGAATTAGAGACTTCATTGAACTTTCTGATAACATATATGATAATGTTGTTAGAATATTTTATTGCAACTGGAAAATAAAAGATAATGGCAATATCTATTCTTGTGTCGCTGGACAAGAATTAGAATTTAATGTCACTGATGTTAGTAAATATTTTCATGTGTCGATATTGGCGAAGCATTAGTTGACATCAACCATGTCCAGTTCCCTGAAGGTGTCACCCTTGACTCCTTCAAAGCCTTGATGTGTCATCCTAAAACAGTTCCTCGTAGGGTGTATTCAAAATATCTAAACCAGAACTTTTATGAGTTACATCGCTTTATCTTCTCTGCTTTGCTTCAAAAAAGGGATCTACTGACGAGATCACTTTTATGGAAATATTTGCGATGTACCATATCAACCTTGGTATTACTTTTTCTGTTCCCATGACCTTTATGGCTTGGATGATCAGTTGCAGGAGTGTGGGGCGTACCCTTGTCTACCCCATGCACCTGGCTTCGATCTTTCGGAGGTTCGAAATCAACCTTCAACTCTGTCTATTCTCTTCTACTGCTTCTGAGCTGAGTAGATCGAGGTTATATCCTAACCCTCCTCCTCCACCCGGTGCTGAGCCTGCTCATGCTGATCCCGATGCACCTGCTCTAGAGGTTCCTGCTCCTGCTCCAGGATTCGATCCGTGATTCTACCAGCGGTTCGACGCCTTCGTTGCTCTCTTCGAGCAACGCTATCAGCGCTTTAATGCGTTTGTTACTGCTTCAGAATAACGTCATCAGAGTTACGTTGATGCAGAGTTTCGGTATACCTTACAGGGTCATATCTTGAGGAACAGCATTGCCGATATCCATTGGAGCCTTGCTCATGATCCTTCACATCCATTTTTGATGACTCATCATCCATTTTTTGTTGGCCCGAGGTTCGACGATGAGGCCACATTTCAGTATTTTGATCCTACCACCGCCTATGTTGATCCTTAGCCACCTGCTACTACTGGTGATGATGACACACAGATATGATGTGGCGGTTGATACTTAGTTGTTTTGAGTTATATTTACTAGTGGTGATGATCTTGTAGTTTATTTTTATCCAAAATTTTCAGTTGGATTTTCTTACTAGTTTTCTTTAGTCATAAACTCTTCAGTTATGCCTTTATGCAGTTGTGATGTAGTTTCTTCATATCAGTTTATGCATTACTAGTTTCTTTTATACTGTGACTTGTATATGTTAGACATTTTCTTGTCTTTTGTCTTGGTACATTATTGTTGGCTTAACACATTGTGGGGGAGCCACACATATTTTGTGTACTTGACAAAGGGGGAGAAAGCCTTCCAATAGAAAAACTTAGTACTTAGTTTACCATACCAGCCACAGATCAAATATTAGGTATATTATTTCAAATTATTTTTATATTGTTCCTATATATATTTTGGTATATACTCAAGTTTGTCAATTATCAAAATGGGGGAGATTGTTGGCCTATTGCCTAATGGTCAAACCTGATTTTGATAATCAACGACAACTTACGTCGATACACAAAATATACGAACTGCTACTAATGTTTTAGGTTGCTGTTACATTTTTTAAAGAACGTACTACAAACCTTCAAGTCATCATCCACAAGCCACTCAATGGAATTCAGATCGAATTATTTTACATTTTTATTCTGTATTTTATCATTTATTGAGTTTAGGATAATAAATGTAAAGTCGTTCAAAAAATACTGGCTAAGGCTAATACCAAGTCCACCTATCCAAATAGCCTTCCTATATTCCATTTCAACTCTACTATCTAAAAAGCCCAAAATACCCATACAAGTTTGGACCCAAACTTCAAGCTCTGAACTGGCAGATCTCAGACAGAACTCAGGCCGAGTTCGGGCCGAGTTCGGTCTACCAAAGTTTGAATTTTAGTTGCCTCCAAAGCTGCATACAATGTTCGTTTGCGAGATATGCGCATCCGTACTCTGGCTGAACTCTGCCCGAGTTCGATTAGGAAAAACAATATAAATAGAGAAGGATTTTCACATTTTCAAATCACTCATTCATTCTTCTCATTCTCTATTCCTTAAGTATTTTCAGTGATCAAAAGCTTTCATATCCTGCACATACATCTCTTAGCCAAAGCCAGTAACGTTCCGTTTGATTTAGAGTCTTTGGTTAGAAGAGTTGTAAAGAGGTTGCAAAAGTCAGAAAAACTCTCTGTTATTGGAGTCGATCGTGCGCTCGTCACCAAGCATGGTGTGGTGAAGTTGGTCGTGCACTTGTCAACAAGCACGCTGTTGTAAAGAGACCGCAAGCTCTCAATTAGCTTGTAAATAGTGGATTAACAGTGGGCAAGAGTACATGCGACTATATTAGTCCTCTCAGAGGAAAACCAGTATACATCACGGTGTTCACTGAGTTAATTTTCTCCCTCTTGCTTACTGCAATTATTTTGTGTCTCTTTATTTATTGCCATAGTTTATCAGTTAATTTTTAATTGGCGTTTTATTCTGCTGCACGCATACACACTCTATTCACCTCCCCCTCCCCCCTTTAGAGGTGCTCAACGGTCCTACAAGATAAGCCTCATCATGTCACGCCCCAGAACCAGAATACTGGTAAGTAGGGATGGACCAGGCCAGCTACGTATACCAGAGTACTCCCGTACCCCGAGACACATCAAAGCTATATAGATATAGAAGTTAAACATTAATCCTAGCTCAAGCAATCCTAGATATCTCAATCATAGTTAAGTAAGTAAGTACAAGAATATGATCATCACGCATTTAAGACAATAAAGCGTCACAAACTATAATATATAGATTATCACGAAGCTAGTAGTACAAAATAAAAAAACTAAGCAGACAACCCTATAACGAGTGATTGAACCTATATCTGAGGAGCGGGACGGGGAATTATCTGGGGGTCTGATCCCATAAATTTTGTTTTGGATAAGTTGTACCTATGACTTGTGATCTGACCTAGTGGGTAGGCAAACAACTCTGTGTCGAGTGATTGAACCTGTGTGACCAACTTTAGAATATCGTTTGGGTGGACGATAAATCTGGGGCAACAAGACTTAGAGTTAGGACTTGGAACTAGGAGTGTGCGCTAGCGACATTGATATCAGACCCGAACGAAGTGAATGATAGAAATCGATGATGCACAAGTAAAGTTGGGATAATAAATTGATTCATTGCTTGTAAGACGTACTTGATAGTAGTGCAATGCTTGGTCTTAATTCGGAATGGAATTACTTGGATTTTGGTCAATACAAGTAAAGTTGGGATAATAAATTAATTCATTGCTTGTAAGACGTACTTGATAGTAGTGCAATGCTTGGTCTTAATTCGGAATGGAATTACTTGGATTTTGGTCAACTCCACTAGAAGTATCGTATTAATTTTATAAGACAAGAATGCTTGAGAAATTAATCATGTCATTTCGAGGATCGAGATAGACGAATGTGAAATATACTAGAGTTTGGTTTTAGTCGAGTTAGTAGAACGACCGGTAATTCAAAACTATCATGAGTAGCTTATCCGACTTCGCTATTGCTAAGTTTGGTTGAAATATATATATTCGGGAGATGCCTTGAATATATGCACGATACAGACTCAGCGATATGCTAGCTGAACTCGAATGCAGCTGCAAGTGGATATGTTGAGATGCATATGGATGAGTAAGTTAGCCTCAGCCTAAGACCTTTATGTATGATAAATTATAACATATCTTATGTGACCTTTATTGTCCTGTGCTAGGGCGCAATAGTGACTAAGTCATAGGAGTACAACAACTGAATAAGTATCGTCAACTCGATTTGAGTGGTAGAGTTATTCAATAAAATTGGCCAAGCACATGCGATACAGAACTTAGAAAGGTAATTGAGTATAGTTCGGTGCCATCAAAGGATAGAGTCGTTCGATGAGAATTGTCTAAGACACGCACACGGTATGGAGTAAGGAACGGTAGGATGACTTGTACTCAGAAAGTCTCGAGGATGAAACTTATTCTGAGTGGTCTATTATGCAATGCCCTGTCCCGCTCATTTCAATCAAAGGAATCGAAATGCAATGACATTTGGACTTAGCTATGGAACGGCTTGCTCGAAGTCGCGCTCGGTCGAGGGAACTCCTCGCTCAGTTGGGTGGCTTCGGTGAACTTACCTCAGCTTAGCCTTCACACTAATAAAATAGAACTTTTTAATTGCACTAATTAGGCTTAAAAATAAAAAAAGATAAATCCACATAGCTAAGAGAATAATTCCAACTTGGGTCGGATTGAGTTAGAATATGGAAAGGTCCCACAGTTGGCTTAAAAATATTGTACGACGTACTTTTAAATTGACATTCGATTCATCCCGTGGCTTGGAAGAAGAAAAAGTTGGCCTATGTTGCCACCAGGCTATGAACTTAGCATAGTTATAGGCGTCGTACGATACAAATGCTTAGTAAAGTATGCACAGTCCCTCTATCCAATGCTTGGTATAGTATAATTGTCCCACAGTCTCAATGTACGTTCCTACGGTGCAAGGCTTGGCATATCGTATGATTTGTGGCACACGTCATGGTATCTAAAGAATACGATTATTCTAGTTGAACACGTGCGCGGTTCCACGGTTCTATGGCTTGGTATAGCCACATGTTCCCATGGTCTCAAGGCTCGTCATATAGATTATGACTTGGGCAGTAGTATTGCACGAAAATGGTTGGGTTAAGACACGGTATACGGCTGATTCAAGTAATAGGTCATACGATTCTACAATTTTAGTGTGGGCTATACGGTTTATGGCACCGGTCGAGGCACTCGAAAAACACGGTTGTTTAAGTTGAGTTAATTAGGAGGGCTATCAAGTAGTCGTCCCTGAGTTTGAGTCTAAATGATATGGTAACATGGAAAGTTCTCAGGACCGATAGTCGTCGAGGCAGTCTCTGAATCGTATAGCTGCTTAGAGATGTAAAAAATAAAAGATGGTCTTACAAGTACGTCAGATTGAGTAGAGTCTTGCATGGTCATGGACAACTTATGCACAAGGTTTTATTCTTCTAACGATTGCCAGGATGCCAGGATTGGTTCATACCTTGGAGAACAAGTTCATCGTGTCCGACGTACTGGCACAGGGCATTTCGGAGCGGATTAACTCCAAAATCCTTAGTGATTCGGAGCTTTCAATGGGGCTAGCTACCTTGCACTGAATGATCGTCGTATAACCTATCAATGTCCAATATGGCTTGATTTGCCAGTAACCCTTCATATAGATGAGTTGGTGTGTTGTGCGGGTATTCGTATGTACGATGTCGGTTGAGTCACAGGAAGTGTAAGTACGGCACGAATGAGTTAAAGAAATGTGTGCACGATTTGCAACTTAAATATAAAGCCTAAAAATTGGACTATAGCAAAGACACGTGCTTTGGCACGAGGTGTGGCATCGTTTGTTTGAGTCAATGACACAAGTTTATGAGTATGGTTTGAGTCAATTTTTATGTTGAAATGGGAAAAACCATAAGGCAAGTATGAATGGATTGCACTGTGTTGTGAGGTACGACCTCGATGTTCGTCATATAAATAGGTCTTATGGTACGGCTATGATTTTTGGACAACTGGATTTTATAGCATAGTCTAAAGGAATTGATAGTACGATCACATTGGTTGCAACACGAATAGGCCAGGAGTATAAGTAATAAAATTAATCCTAAGGCAAGAATAGAAAAATAATTAAAAAAAAGTTACACAAACAAATTGAACGTGTTGGTTTTGTATGGATGGGTGAGGAGCTCACACCACCAGTACGGTTGTGTACTGACTACCCAACATTTTTCATACCTAGGTTACAGGTACTTACTCGTCGAGGTGGAGCTCGCTTGGATGCGCTGAGGTATGGAGTTTCTTAGCATTTTGAGGCATGCGGCCACACTGAAGACTTTACCTATACGGGATATAATGTATGGACATCGCCTTCTGAAGCATCCGCAAGTGGCAGTCTTGAACTTTTGTATTAAGAGAAGAGAGAGCTGAGTGATTATATTCTGAGAGAAAGTTAGCTTGAGCGACTTATAATCTTGGCCTCGTGCCACATTATAATCTTTGATTCCAAATCAATAAAAAGTTATTTGTATGACTTGTGTTTTGTTTCAACTTTTCGCTGACGACTTACTGATTATTCAATGTTTTCTGCTTCGGGACTTCTATGCGACGAATGTGATCGTACCTGTTAACCTCGGTCTGGATCGCATCCATCACGTTTGGGTGGAACCGACGCTGCTGTTGTTTTATCGACTTGGCGTCGGGCTTGATGTTCCATTTATGGAGTGCTATTTGAGGATCTAATCCTGGTATATTATAATGCCCCAATCCTAAAATACGTACGGCCAAGTATATGAATACATACTAGCATCACGTCACCAATGGGCCAAACCTTATAACAAGTCCATTAGCAAAATACTTCAGTTGTAAATCATGATAACAATCCAGAAAATATATTACAGTCCATAGGTATATAACTAATCACATCTACAGAATAACAGTCTACAAAGATATCAAGTCCAATAAGAATAATATAGCAAAATGTCCACGGTAAAAGTGATAATGTTTGTGCGGACAAAATACATCCCGAAATCACAAAAAAGATAACTAAGTAATAGTCACCTACAAGTTTGCTGAAATGAAAGAAAATAAAGTAGCAAGTCTAAATAAGGAAATAACATGTCTCAAGAGAAATTCTCTGGTACTATCTCATCTTTCCATGTCGGTACGTCTCCGGTCTCAGCTCTCGAACCATAAACCTCAGGGTAGTCTTCAGCTCCGTCTAAGTCTCGAAAATAGCCAGGTCCTCAGGGGACTAGCAAGGTACATAATATACATGTCGTGGTACAGATATTGAAATATGAACTAAGACAATCTATGTATCTGATTTATGTGTTATACAAGTGAGAATCTTTCCTATAATATCAGACCTCTCCACTGAGGCTCACAAGCTCCTCGGCATGATATTGTCCCCAGTACCGTATCTTGGGACCAAGGATAATCAATCTCGACAGTGATAGCCTCTACTCTGCTACAGAGCTAAAGGGTCACTAAAACAATAGGCCACACGACAATAGGTCTGATACTGTAGTCAAGTTCTTCCCAACCCTATGTCTAGAATTTAGCATTGTCAAGTCCGTACAGTCATCTCGATAACAATAGCAATAATGATGAACAATCTAAAATGCTATTATGAGGTCAATACCACGAATAGTCATATAAACCTCGCATCATGAATGTGTCAGTGTCATGTGGTCAATCGTATCAATGGACACATCAATATGCACACAATGCCTAATGTTAATACTCGGTGTTATCATCATGACATCAATACCCGTCTACGAAATGGACACTAAGTATCGACGTTCCTATGTCACACAATGCTAACAAAGTAAAAATAAGAAGAAAAAAATGAACAATCTGTAACCACGGCAACGTACACTTGCATGTAACTACTGTCTGAGGGTATGTCTGACCAACTCCGGTTTCCTCTCCAAAATCACCTATAATAATACACTATTATTAATACTCTATATCGACTTACCATATATAGATTATCTTAGTATCTATACCAACTAGTTGCCATAATGTCGATACAATACTATACAACATATAAGTACCAACTTCTCTTATAAAAATAATTTTATAACTATAATAAATAATAGTTTAAATTATGTAAAATAATTATAAATATCTATATATTACCAAAAATACCACTTTAATGGGGGAAACTTAAGTACAATAAGTCCATGTCGATACTATGTCATTACCAGTACAATTGATCTACTAGTTGAGCCCCGAAACAATAATTAATTAAAAATATTAAATTTTGTAAAAATTCTAAAAATTTGTTAAAATAGTGTTTTTAATATTAAACCTTGCACAACAAATAGTTTAGTAGAGTTATTCTAAGTATCGAGGCTTTTGGACACAAAGAACATAGGATTTTCGGAGTCACGGTGTTATGGCAAATGTCAAGAATTTTAATAAATAGCAAACAAACTCAAAACTTAACAAATAGATATGTGGTGGAAAGATTTTGATGTCTATTTTCTGATTAAAGTTATTAGGAAGATCAATTCTGAATTTAGATAGGCAAAAATCCCTTCACAACAGATCTGGTTCGTTCTAGACACCTTGTCGTAGAATTGACGCTACGGACAAACCGTTCGAAACTTTGTGGATGGTCAATTGGACATGAAAATAGACATAGAGATGCTTCCATTAGTTTTGATTTCAATAAAAGATAATATAAAGAAGTATACAAAATGCTAGATGCAAACTAGCATACCTGCTCTGATGAATTCAGCACAAGTTCGGTCGACTTCGGGTGCCTTCCGTGCCTCGTACCGACCAAATTAGGGGATAAAGCTCCTCAAAAATGTGCTGAGGTGTTAGAAAGTTTCGTAGGGTCAAGATGAAGGTGGTAGGAGGGTTGAAAGAGTTCGGGGTTATGAGTTTCTATCGGATGGAAAGGAAAGTGCAAAAATATTTTTAAAAAAATTGGAGGGACGCTCGATTTGGAGAGATAAGGAGGGTGGCGGTTATGTGGAGGGGTTTAATATATAGGATTTTGATATGTTTTATATTATGGGGATTTGGGCTTTGTTTTGGACTAATTTGATTAGGATTTGGTCCTCCAAAGGACTTCTATCGTAATGGGTTTCCTAATTTAGAGAGTTGTTTGAACAAGTCAAAGATATGGAAAATATTGCACATGGCTGCAACTTAATCACTAAAATTACTTAAATATACTTCTAATTGATTTTGGCAACCTTAGGTAGGCTCTAACAAGTAAGGTTGGCTAGGTTAGGGTCCGAATAGAATTTCTAGTCAAAATGAACCCAAAAAATCAACTAATGGTTCTCGTGTGCCACTTGCAAATAAATAGCACATGGTAACTCGATTGGATAGTACAATCTAGGCATGTGCATAGTAGACTTAAAATGGATCAAAATCATATATTGGATCAAACGGCTTTGATTTATGTCTAGTCCCAAACTCAAGTTGGAAGTTAGGTCTAGAATTATGATAATGGTCAAAATGGCCTAAGTTGATCCAAAGTTGTGCGAAGTCAAAAGAATGTTGGAAAACAAATTTGGATGGGATATGATATATCAAACTGAAGGTGGACATTGTTGGCCCAATGATTACATCGTGTTTTTGAATATGGCTAATCAGTTAAGTTTAACATAATGATGTCACTAATATTCATATACTCACTATCATATTGCTACTTAAACATTACATTGTCCTAATTGTCCTATATCATATTTCTATGCTTGTATCATACTGTAACATATTTTGCTGGCCTAACATGTATTTGTAGACATGCAGTAAGCATGATCAAACATGAACAAACCAGGACATAGGCAATGAAGAATTAATGATGGACCAAAGACGGTGTCATACAAAGAGATTTCTCCGAACCGCCTAGCGACCTATCCGGGGCCTCGCATCGGGGGTTCCGCTGTCCGGTCAGCGGACAGGGATCGAGGGGGCAGTGACCCCCGTCGGGGGTTCAGGGGCAGAGCCCCCGAAAGGTATTCATATTTCCAGATCTGTTTATCTTTGGACGACTGCTGTCAAGGAAAAAAACATCTTCAGGACTGCTCAAATATTAGAAGAAAGGCGTCATCAAAGAGCTCTTGGTTATCCTATTTGTTCCAAGTCTGTAATTTTTAATTTATTGAGTCTAGAAGAATGTGTACGTTGAGTCGCACTGAGTCTTCTCAACCCCTAGACATATCTCTCCAAGCTCTACCATACAAACAGACCAATTCCTGAACCAAGCCTAAGCTCCACCAAAGCCCAAAGGCCATTTGAACATTCTGCCACCAAGGAGGCAGAGTTCGGGCCAAACTCTGCCCCCACACAGAGTTCGGGCCGAACTCTGTCCCCTGATTTTCAGCACCCTGATTTTTAGGGCCTGCTTGCTACAAGCTGTCCAACGTTCAAAATTTTGAATTCTTGGGGCAGAATTCGGGCCGAATTCTTCCTCCCCAGAGTAGTATAAATAGAGCTTGAATTCTTTCATTTCAAATCATCTCTTACCTTCAAATATTCAAGCTTTCTAAGCTCTACTACTCCAAGCCTCATTCTTCCATATCTCCTAAGCCACAACTCTCCTTAGCTCAAGGTGCTCAGTACGATATCAGCTAGAAGTTGTGTGCAAGAGTGAAAGAAAAGTCACTTGGACAATTCCAAGTTTTGCCACCTGCGAATCTGTAAGAAGTTGGCGTGCTCTTCTGAGTAAAGGTACGTGGTTGTACACTATTTCACAAATAGTGGATTTCAATCCTGAGCTAGAGTTCTCAGGCTTGGACTAGTCCTCCACGAGGGAAACCAGGTTAAAACTGCTGCGTTTGCGTATGCTCTTCTGATCTTTATTTACTTCCGTATTTCTCTCTGATTTATTTACTATCTTGATAGTTGTTTTGTGGAGGTGATATAGAGTTAATTTTTATTTGGTGATTATCGACACAAACTCTATTCACCCCCTCTAGAGTTGCCTACACGTTATTTCAGACATGTCTAAAATTCAAATATGGAATTAGATTTGAGAAATCGATATTTATTATGCTTTCAAAAATCGAAGCTACGGTAGTCATTATTGACTTAAAATATTTTTTAGTATTTAAAATATCCATATAAAATAAATAAATTCTAAAAATTAGGGGGCTTATATTCTATCCACCTTAGAAAATTTCGTCCTTAAAATTAAAATAATACTACCATGCAAAATCTATAACATAGGAATAATTAAGCTAGATCTTACTAAAATCCTCAAATATATAGGGATATCTCTTTCGCATGGAATTTTCTCGCTTCCAAGTAGATTCTCCTAGAGAATGGTGCTTTCATGCAACTCGAACCAATCTAATCGTCTGCCTCAAAGCTTCTTCTTACTAGTATACAAGATACCAACCGGCTGCTCCTCGTATGATAAATTGGGTCCCACTGTGATCTTAGAGTGATCAACCACATGACCGGGATTAGTCACATATCTCCTCAACTGTAAGACATGGTGTCACGATCCGCTCCCGAATATTCGGATATGAGTCAGGCATGCCCAGCCTCCGTCGTTAGACACGACGAAGTAAGTTGTACTAAGCTAAGGAATCTAACACGCAAATATGAATATATATAATCACAGCATCCATAAACGATCCCAGAATCAGACTACATGTCTAAGCATTGTTACATTCACCCAGCAAAAGTAACGTAAATGTCTGACTAAAGTCTCCATTACAATGAAAGTGGAAAAGCTAAGGTAAGATAACTAGGCCTCTTCGACCTCTAGGTCCTGAGAAACTCCAGCTGGCTCAACTACCTCGGCAGTCTCCCGCCCGTAGTACGTGTCACAAATAGCCTCTATCTCATCTGCAACATATCCAATCAGGAGCAGAGCAAAGTACTATTCTAGGTAATGAACAAGAACATCATGAAATAAAAAAGAGTACAGGAGAACATGAAATATAAAGTACAAAAAAAGAACATGAAAGTACAGGAATGTAAAGTACAGAAAATATAGAAAATAAAATACAAGAAGTAAATCCTGAACCTGAAGTACAAGACATGACATATGCACAATATTTGAAATACAGCTAGCATATGTGACCGGCTGGGGTAAGTACAGAAATAAGCACATTAAATGGGTACGACTTAGGCCCCGCGTGCACGGTGCGAGGCCTATGCTATCAACCTGAATTTCTGATCTTTGGGTTTGGTCACATAGCTAGTGTATTTCCCCTCTCTGACTACAAATAGGTACAAGAACATGAAAATACAAGAGTACATGATATCGTGTCACATCGTGTCATCAAGAGAAGTACACGATATGAATGTAAATGTGCAAGACCATAGAAATTACTTGCCTTGTTCTGGGTAATCAAGGGTAGGAAAAAGAGCTAGATGTCCTCCTGGTTAATTAAGTACAAGTTGGTTAATTTCTAAGCAATTATCCACCATCTATCTTTCTAATCATGATCTAGCTAGAAGATATTTATAAGTATAATGGTAGTACTCAATCTAATCATTTGTACAAAATCCCCAGAGCCTATACATTCCTTATAGTATTTTATTGAATTCCCATGATTCAAATGGCAGAGCCATCATAGCCACACAAATTGAATCAGCCTCTCCAATGATTATGAGATTAAAAATATTAACATTACTTTAGCTCAGCAAAATTGTACAAAGCCTAACTCAACAAGAAAATAAACACACACAACTTATGTTCTCAACAGACCCAGCAACCCATTCGAATCCAACGGCTAACTTCCATTCAAAAGAAAGGATGTAGGAACAAAATACAATCTGGATTACAAACCAACAATCAATAGCTCATGAAACCAGAATTTAAAATGAGAAAAATATGTATATATATATATTCCAAGAATGTACAACCAAATCGAACTCCCAATAAGACAATATGAAATAATTAGATAGAACCCAGCCCTTGCTAAAATCCAAAAATCCCTAGTTACAGTCAACCATAGACGAACGACTCCATCAAGCTAGACACAATCCACAACTCAACATGAACCATCCCCCGGATATGCAAAACTGGACACAACCCGTACGAACCTTGGACACGACCAAACGCGAACACACGCTCGATACAACACAAGAAACAAACAATAAACTACTGGAATTACGATCAAGACACCCATGCATAAAACTGAGTAACAAGAATTTAGAGTAGACATTACCTGGAGGAAATTCTCTTGAAATTGAGAGTGTGAACTAGAAGCTACTCGATCAAGACTCCCAAATCCGTAGTCGATTCAAAATTCAGCTGAAGTGTGAAACAAAGCTTCGACCAAAACCCAATATCTAGAGAATATCCTGGCCGATCAAAAATCCAGATTAAGAATGATCTAAACTATTCAAGATCTAACAAACAAAAGAGGGAACAGTCGGTGTGAACTCACCAATTGATATTGGTTCAGAAGAACTAGACTTTGTTGCCAACACAAAAGACACTGCCACCGAATTTCTGGCTCTGGCCCGATCATTCAAAAAGAAGAATGAAATTAGGAAATTAATGAAATCAGTTCCATAGTCCAAATTTGGAGCTAAAATTTTGCTTAAAACGCTCACCATGAGATTCTATTCCAACTGACAGATCACCTCTTAGGAGGAAGAACTAGACTCGCTCAGATTTGGAATTTCAAATCAAAATTAACCGATCCTTCCAAATCGAAGAAGAAGGAAAAACAAATCAAGAATCAAGAATCTTACCGTGAAAATCGGAGCGGTACGTCATTGAAACTGCTCGTCGCCGATGAAATTCTGAAGCGTTGCCAAGACTGAGTGCACGCCGCCGATCTCCGCCGCGAGGATCGTCGCTGCGTCTAGGCGCCATCGGTCTCCGTCGCATGTGTCGAGGACACCGTTGGATCGGTGGTGCTGATGAGGATCGACTCCTCCTAGTCGCCAGAAAGAGGAATCGGCGCTGCTGCCATGGCCAAATCGTCGGAGATGAAGGGGTTTAGGGTTTGCTAGCAAAGTTTGGAGAAGAGGCAAAACTCTGGGCTGTGCTCAAAACAAAATGAGCAAGGAAAATGAGGAGTCTCTCTCTCTCCTCAGAAATATCTATACATCATGAGAGTATTGTAACTTTGCAGTTAGGTTCCCCCGCTCCGAATTGTTTTCAAAAAGACCCCTCCACTAAAATGACCATTTACATCAAGGTCCCTCCCCTTTTCAGTTATTACAAGAACACCTAAGAATTCTGTTAGAGTTGGTTATGGAATTTGTTTGGGAGTGGGGACCACTCCAATTAGTTATAACTAACTAGAAATTTACATCCTTGCCATCAATTCTCACTTCACTCCAAAATGATTTATGAGGTTCATTATTCAAATAATTTGTTTAACCAAAATTATTTATTCAGAAAGAGGTTTAAATTCCCAAAAATGGGAAAGTGGGGTTACACATGGTACACATCATGTACTCCCTCTAATGATGGGATTAATACAAGATAATATGCCATCTTTCCTACACGCTTAACAATATCGAATGGTCCAATATACCTTGGGATCAACTTCCCTCTACTCCCGAATCTAATGGTGCCCCGGGTCGGTAAAATCCTCAAAAATACGTGCTCTCCTTTCTTTAATTCTATTGGTCAACGATGCGTATCGGCCCAATGCTTCTATTAATTTTGACCTTCTTGAAGATGACTCTGAATCTGCTTCACTTTCTCAACTATCTGTGTCACTAGCTCCGGTCCAAGTATTTGTTGCTCTCTAGTGTCGCTCCAACACACCGGAGATCTACACTTTATTCCATACAAAGCCTCATATGGTGCCAACTATGTATGTTAGCTTGGTAACTATTATTGTAGGAGAATTCTACCAAGTGCAAGTGGTCCTCCCAAGAACCTCTGAAGTCTAACATACACGCTCTTAACATGTCTTTTAATGTCTGAATAGTGCGCTCTGACTGACCATCCATCTGTGGATGTTACGAGGTGCTAAACTTGAGCGCGCGCGCTACACCAAATTAGGGCTTTTACGGCCTCTAATTTACGGCGTGCGTTGGATACAGGCCGTAAATGATATAATATTACGGCACACGATAAATGCGAGCCGTAAATTTCCCTTTTTTGCTTTTTAATACGACATGCATTTTTAGGGCCGTTAAATGTTATCATTTACGACATGTATTTATGCGAGCCGTAACATTTAAGATTCTTACATCATTTCATGGCCTGTACTGCAGGCCGTAAAATAGATAGACTTTTACGGCCTGCTAAATTTGTGCCCTAAATCACATCCCGCCTAATTAATTGCTCCAAAAAATTTTACCACCTGTTTTGAGAACCCAAAACGCGAAAGGGAAAATTTTCCTCCCCAATTTCTATTTAACAAACCTAGTTAATGGCTTCAAAAATTATAGATCCCTACTCCTTTACCATATCAGCGAAACTCTCCTCCCAGACCCCGTGCTCACAAAAAGTTTTTTTCAAAGCTTTTCTTCTCCCCCTCAAAACCCCTAAAATTCGGCGCTAGAAACACCCTCCCCTACGGTTGAACCACCGCCGGAACCCTCCCAAATCATCAGGTAATCTTCTTAACCTCCAAAATTGTCCCACGTCGTTTATTTTCTAGCGTTCGATTTCTAGGGTTTATTTGCTTTATGTAGCAAATTCTCTAATTTTAGGATTTTCTAGGGTTTAATCTTTTTGTAAAGGTTTGTATTTTCTCAATCCTCTGTTATCTATGAAATTATTCACCATTTTCTGAGTCCCTTTCTCTCTAGGTCAACGGTGGAAGAAATTAATGATGGAATTGAACATTTCTGAGCCGAATATGAGTGCCCAGGTTTACATTTTGATTGATTATGTTATTGGTATGCTAGGTTTACAGATTCCCGTTGCGTAAATGATGGAATTGGGTCCGAACCAGCTGGTGATTACCATTATATTTGTTATTGGTCTACTTTGTTGCTTTTGGTTCTTTTTAATTTAGAGTGGTGTTTATGGTATCATACAGATGTGACAGAATTATAAGTTCCTATGGTTCTGTTTCGATGAATTGATTCTCTATATGCTAGGGTTTGGAGTTTGGACATTGTTTAAAGATGGTTTGAGTTGGAAAAGTTTGATTTTGTGATTATTATTGGTCAAGTCTGCTAATGTTGAATACCAAACAATATGGGCTCTATGCTATGAAACAAACCGACTGTTCTAGTAGATTTATTCTTGGTTTATTTTTTGAGATTTATTTAATTTGGAGTAATACTTTTGGGATTTAGCAAATCAAAGCTTAGTTATGAGTGATATATCACATATCGGCAAATTAAATCTTGGTATGTTGGGGATTTATAATTTTGTAGATATGATTATTGTAAAGATGAAATTGACAAAATTCATTTTGTGATTATTATTAATCACGTCAGCTACTACTGACTTGCAAACAAATGTGGCTGCAAATTACGTACTTAACATATCTTCACTAATAATTGTGTTCTTAGTCTATTTTGTTTCTTTAATACCATTTGTTTGTAGTTTAATTTGATCAAAAGAATCTGAGCTAAACTACTATTACCAATAGATCATGTTTTGGTGAATTCATTATTGGTGTGATTGGGTTTTGGAGATCATAATTGCAATAAATGTGGTTGGAAAGTTTAGTTGCTGATGAATTGTGTCATCCAAAGTCGCATTAGTAGATTTCTAAACCTGCTTTATGGCAATTTGATCTCATGATTGTCACTGTTAAAAGTTCAATAATTGTCATTGATAAGGTCAAATTAAGAAATAAGAACTTCTTTTGCTTGTTTATTATGAAAACTAGTCCAGATTATTCAATTCACCCTGTCAGGAATGAGGGGAAAAAGTGAATTGAGATATTGCGTGGCTCTCCTATTCTAGATTTGTTGGTGATCCTTTTTGACATTTTAGTTCTACTAACTTGATTGACACGTTTATTGTCTCTGATCAAGCATGACTGAGCTGAACTCTGACTGTGCTTGATCATTTTTTTAAGTGATTTCCCTGGAATACTTTTGTTTTGAAGAGAGAATCCTGGAATATTGATGATCCTTAGGACCTTAAGTATCTTGGTTAGTAGATTTCTATTTAGATGTTTAACTAACCCTTCATCTAACCGTATTACACCAGGTTTAACCCCATAATTT
Source organism: Iris pallida (assembly GCA_029216955.1). Taxonomy (NCBI): domain Eukaryota; kingdom Viridiplantae; phylum Streptophyta; class Magnoliopsida; order Asparagales; family Iridaceae; genus Iris; species Iris pallida. The sequence goes on along the minus strand of JANAVB010004460.1, from coordinate 13,184 downwards.
TAATTAGCCAACTAGTTCATGATTAGAAACCCACTTTCGCACCAGATTGTTGACATCTAGGTTGTTTCATTTTAATAGAACATGGATTGGGGGTTACTTGTTTGTTGGATTTATAAAGTGAATGTGAACATATCAATCAAGGAAGAAAGTATAACATTGAGGAGGAATAACCTTAAAGAGCACCCAGATTTTTTTAATTTTTGATTCACCAAATCTTTTGTTTTGAGATGGCCTTTATCCGACAATATATAATCTCTGTATTTGGTTGCCTTCCTAAATATCCCTTATTGACAACTGACTTATATTTCTAATCCCATGACAAAAAATTAGGTTGCATGATATTGGTGTAGAGTGACTTTTTTGCTAATCTAATGCATCCAGAAGTTAGTTCCCAAAAATAAAAACTCAAATAGTTTGCAAGGATTAAGCAGTTCATGTTGAAATATATAGTAAGTGTTCAGTTCATTAGAGGGAATTGACTTTCTTCTATACTATATTTAATCTTCTAGAAAACATCAGATACTCAAGTCAATTTTGGCAATTCTATATTTTCCCTTCACTATTCATATCTTGCAAATATTACCTAAGATTCAGTTTTAACTTCTAGCCTAGATAATCGGAATGTGTGGATCTCATATGAGAAAGGTGGTTCAAATACAAATTGCAAGTTTATATGTTTAGAGAGAACAGTAGTCTTTACAGATACTGTCTGAAAAATTGATCTTTACATCCTGGCATTTATCATGTTACTTATATAGGTGCATGCATTTGGACATCTCAAAAACGACGTTTGACTCTTTATTTAATATTTTTCAAGGATTCCTCCTTGTAATTCTCATGTTGACCAAAAGTTTTGCATTTAAATAGGATTCCTGGAATCCTGAGGATATCAATCAACTTTATAATTGAGATGAAACTTGAGCAATTAATCATTGCAAGTAGCTGGTTGTATGTTTGCATTATCTTTTTTTGACACATCAATTTGTGGTTTACTATTTGTTTGTTAATAGAATTATTAGTTGTGTTTACATATTTATTCTTGTCATTGAACTTACTGCTTGGTTGTAATGGTTCTGATGACACTTCTGTAATATGCTTCTAGTTAAATTTTATAAGTTGGAGATTTGAAAAGTCAGTTTGATAATTATGAAGCTGAACTTGAAGGGCTTTCTGTAAAGAAAGGAAAAATAAGACATCCTCGGCTGGTATAATAGAAAAATGTCACAACTAGATGGTCTACTATTTCTGTTCGAATTGTTATTGTGACTAGATGCTAAATTTATTTGCAGATACATTTGGAGACATCTATTATTAGGCATAACGCTCATATAATGAAGCTGGTTTTGATCTTGAGATTGTTGGATAACGACAAATTGAGTCTTGAGCAGGTCAATGATGTTAGGGACTTTCTAGAAGACTATGTAGAACCCAACAGTTAACAGGATTTAGATAAAGGTTCTTAGAATATCTTTGATCGGGTTTTAACATCTTCATCTTGTTTATGAAGGATAATTTTAAGGAATTTGAAGATGTCAATGAACTTTACAGCTCTTTGCCACTGGACAAGGAAGCACTCGACAAATTGACTCCGTTAGGTCCCTCTGGCCTTGTTAAGGTATATCCTCTTTCTCTTCATCTCATACTCGGGCATCTTGTTTCTCTACTCTGATGGCTATGAACATATCTAAATCTAATTCACATTTAAAGGCAACTAGCTAGACTTTTGCCAATGTTGTGTACATGTGCATATATGGAGTACTATATCAGCAAAAAAAATGTCTTCTGTAGAAAGTAACTCAGTTCTACGTGGTGTAATATATTTCATCTTTATATTATACATTTTGAAATATGAGCTCTCCTACATATTGTATTAGTCAGTATCAGTTATATGTTTACTATCAATTATATGTTTAGTGTATCATTTATATGTTTATAGTCATTATTAGTTGTATGTTTCTTGTATCAGTTGTATCAGTTATATGTTTAGGTATTAGTCAATATCAGTAATATGTTTGGATGCCTGTGAGTATAGGTATTAAAGGACAGATTAGTGTATATGAGTGAGTGTTTGAGTGTGTATAACAGAGGAATTGCGGGTTTGCAGCAAACATATAAGAGAGATGAAGGGATGTGTTAATATTTTTCATGGGTTTGCAACAACAATGTTACTACCTTGTTTAGTTTACATTTGAGAGGTTTGAGAGGTAGCCTATATGTCTGGCTGTCATGCAGCTTGCCGGTTGCCAAATGCACTAATATGCATATGTTGTAGCACTGATATGAGCCATTGTTGCTCAAGGCTAGGCCAAAAGATGATTTAACCAGGAAGGAAAGAAGGAATCAAATATCTTGTAAGTGCATTTGATATTCAATTATACCATCTACACTACATACTTCTAAATGTTACTTATTGAACAATAAAATCTTAGACCGCAATACGCATACAACTAAGAAATCATGGAAAGAAACTCTGCAGGCTGTCTGATGTTGATAGTGTAGATGAATTTTTATACCTTGGTCAAACCTTTTACCGAAAAATGAACCCAAATGTTTACAACTGTCTATGTACATGGATATTCCTAAACTGGTTATTAAATTAACTTACTGATTTAGTTGGATTAGTTTTCTTCATGCCTCCTGGATTGTTTCTCTTTGTTATAATATATGTTTCTCTTTGTAGGTTGCGAACTGGGGAGCCTACTTGCTGAAGCAGAATGTGCTGACTATGTTCTTTGGACCAAGAGTTTTACATTAAGCTCAAGTATAGTTTCTGATAGACACTGACATGGTTCAATAGTTCCCAACTCTATAACATTTTTTGGCAATCCACAGACTCATTTGATACTCTTGAAGTGTTTAACTTTTGCTTTTGTAGTAAGAAAGTGACTAGTACTTTTGCTTGTAGTGAGAAAGTGACTTTTGCTTTGAGATTAAAGACTTTTGCTTTGAGTCTTGTAGTGAGAACATGACTTGCTCATGGAAATCTTGTTTAATGAATTTTGTTCTTGGAAATCTTGTTTAATGACTTTTGCTTTGTGTTAATATTCTATCATGTTGTATCATCTTATTAATGTTTATGGTTTTAGTCCAACTTGCAGCTCTATTTGTTGGAAGAAAATATTCTCAACGTGCAATTAGTCTATTTTTGCTGGAAATACTGTGTGAGAACCAGATTATATTCATATTTGATTTTGGTTGATTAATTTGTATCTGTAGCTATTCAAATGTGAATTTAATTAAAAATATATATAATCACGGCACGCCTTACAAGCCACAAAATGGAATTCATCAACTCTTTAACAACCCACAAATGCATGCCTTCAAAATATTTTTGTTTTTAGTATTCACGGCTTGCTACATGTGCCATAAACTGAAGCAATGAAATAGTTTTAACGGCCCTCACTGCAAGTCATAAAAGTTTAGTATTTATAGCCTACATTTTGGGCCGTAAATAAGATCTGATGTTTTCCAACACCTTCATTTACGACGTGCATTTACCTATGTTACGGCCTATTATTACACGCCGTAAAAACTACTACCCTTTTACGGCAGGAGCTTTTACGGCACGACCCTTTGAGCCGTAAAATTTGTTTTACGGCACATTTTGCGGGCCGTAAAAGCCGATATTTGGTGTAGTTGTACCCTAACTCTCCTGCATACTCCTCCAGAAATATGATGTGAATCTAGAATCCCTATCCGAGACTATACTTACGGCACTCCATGGAGTTTCACAATTTGCCTCATATACAAGTCAGCTGATATCTCGGTTGCATATCCCACTTTGAATGGCAAGAAACTTACTGACTTCGTGAGTCTATCCACAATTACACAAACGGCATACTTTCCAGTGGGACTCCTCCGAAATCTAGTAACGAAATCTATAGTAATGTGCTCCCACTTCCATTCAAGGATAGGAAGTGGTTGCAACATGTCACCTCCAGTTTTCAAAATTGAGGGCAAATTTGTCATTTTCAATATTCTAATTTTTTGTGAATATTTATTTATTAATATTGTGTTTTGGGGTTTTATTTGATCGGGTTTGAGTTTTGGCTCATTTCGACCTGTGTTAGTGACCCGGATAGCTTAGACTCTAGTTGGGACCCAGAGCTTAGCTAGAATGGCCCATAAATCCCACTAATTAGTATAGTGCATTTAGACTAATCCTACATGACTTAATTGGTCCATTTGGTTATTTAAACTTGACCCTTTTAGCCCCAAACTTTCACATAAGATAAAATTGACTCAAAGGGGCCTTGGAGGGCATTTTGGACATTTGCCAAATGGCCCCAAACCCCTTAAATGTGGCCGGCAGCAAGGATACCCCCTCTCCACTTCATTATCTTCACATCTTGCTCTTCTTCTTCTCCTTTGAGAGTTCCATCCCAAACCAAGCCAAAACCCTTTGATTTCAAGCCCAAAGTAAGTCAAATCTCTTCCATTTCTCTAGATCTCTCTCTAATCTTGGTGCTAACCCTTGTTCATCTCTCATGTGTAGATTTTATCTAGGTAGAACCTAGCATGGAGGGGTTGGAAGCATAGATTTGGCTCTTGACCCAAAAAAAAACCAATTTTGGGGCTTTTCTTTGGGATTCCAACTCCCAAGAGGTAAAAACCCTAACTCTAACTCTTGTAATTGCTCATAATTAGTGTCATTTGCATATTAAGGTGTAGGATAAACCCGTTAGAAGTAGTTTGGAATCCATTGGACTCAATTTGGGACTTTTGACCTAGGTTTAGTGCCAATTTTGGGGAAAACCCAAAATTGACCTGTTTGGACGTTACCCTAGCCTAATTAGACCTAATTAGGTTAGCTTGGGTGAGATGAGGCTAGGTACGTGTCCATATTTGCATACGTGGGATTGTTTTGCGAGAAATCATAAAAATAGGCTTTTTCGAGATTTTCGGGTTCCAACACACGGGTAACTTTCTGTACCGACACTAGAATCGACAAGTTAGTACTTAGAATAGGTTCTAATCATTATTTAGAACTCGTGGGTAGAGTTTGGGTCGAATCCGAATAGGTTTGGTGTCCGTATCATGCGGTATCGTGAATCGGACACCCCGGAGTCGTTAGAATAGCCATTTGGCCATTCGGGCCTTGTTTCTCGTTTTTGCTTGCGTGCGCGAGTTAGATTTCTTGTGTGGGGCATGTGTCTAGGACTTAGAGGGTAGAATTGCAAGGATTGGGTATTCAGATAAGGTTTTAGGTCGTTTAGGAGTATATGTGTATGTGTATGTGTGTATATTTATATGGGGAGTGTGTTAGTGTGTGGTAGTAGTGGTGGTGCTGGTAGTGTGTGTGTGTGGTGGTAGTGGTGGTGTTGGAGATATGTGTGTTTATATGTTTGGGGTGTGTGTGTTGATATATATATATATATATATATATATATATATATATATATATATATATATATATATATATATATATATATATATATATATATTTTATATATATATATATATATATATATATATATATATATATATATATATATATATATATATATATATATATATATATATATATATTTTATATATATATATATATATATATATATATATATATATATATTTTATATATATATATATATATATATATATATATATATATATATATATATATATATATATATATATATATATATATATAAATATATTATATATATTTTTTTTTATATATATATTATATATATATATATATATATAAACAAATAAAAAATATTTATATATATATATATATATATATATATATATATATATAAATATTTTTCATTTGTTTATATATATATATATATATATATATATATATATATATAACAGAGAAGACATTTTATTGAAAATAGGAAGTGGCTCCAAAAGAGCAGTACAATGACTACCAGAGGCGAAACACACAAAACGGCTCTGGTGAGCTAAGCATGAAACGTAAAATTGGAAAAAGTTGGAATTTCGAAATTTCGAAAATACAAAAATTCGAAATTCAAAACTAAACGGGTGGGCTGACAGCCCAATGGAGAGAGGGCACGAAGCCCAATGAGGTCTGTGCGCTGCCCAAAGGCACGCGAAACGAAGAGGTTGGAGGGGCAGCGCACTGCACGAGGGTAGGCGGGTTACACGAGGCACCTCGGGCCCCCCGCTGGTGCGTCGCACGGAGGCGACGGAGGCGACGGGGGCCGGTGAGCGCCAGTAGTGAATGACGCGGGACAGACGGTGGAGGGTAGGGCGGAAGGTCTCCGGCGGCCGACGGACGGGAGCCGGTCGGAAGAGAAAGGGGGGAGGGAGGGGCAACGCCGAGGAGGGGCGAGCGCCGCTGAGAGGGAGGGAAGAGGCGCAGCCGAGGGCGAGGGGAGAGGCACGGCCGGCCAGCGGAGGGAGGAGTTACCACCGGCGGGGGGGTCCTCCTGTAGGTGCCGAAGAGATCTCCTGGGTCCACCAGCGGGGGGGGAGGTGGGAGGGGCCGATGACGCCGCGGGGGGGAAGCAAAACTGCGTCGGAGGCTTCGCAGCCACAACGGCCCACGAGGGGGACAGGCTGGGGGTGGGCACCGCCGAGGAAGGAGGGGCGAGCGCCGCTGGCAGAGGAAACCCGACCGTCGCCGGGGGGTAGGCGAGGCTGGGGCTCGCCGAGGGCCACTTCGTCAGAGCCGGGTTGGGAGGGGGCGAGCATGAGGGCGCAGCCACCGACGCCCACGAGGGTGGTGCCACGGACGCCGGAGGGAAAGCCGGGACAGCTCCGGGGCCGCCGGAAGTCGAGAGGAGCGACGACGTCGGCCACTTGAGGGAGAGGAACGCGGGGGGAAGGACGACACCGCGGGACGAGTGGCGGCGAGGGGAACGGCGAGGGGGCCGACCGGCCACCAGAGCCACCCGGCCTCCGGTGGCCTGGGTGGGGCGACGGCGATCAAAGGAGGGAGCTCCTTCCCATTCCCCATTATTTACTTTTATATATTATATATATAGATAGATAGTTAGTTAGATAGATAGATGGCTAGATTGATAGATAGAGGGATTGATAGAAGAAGAAGAAGAAGAAGAAGAAGAAGAAGAAGAAGAAGAAGAGTAGCAGAAACAGCAGCTGCAGGCAGCAGTAGCAGCAGCAAACAGCAATAATGGGGCTGCTGTGCAGCCCCATTTCACCCCCCTTTTTGCACCCATTTAACCCCCCTTTTAGCCCCCTTTAAGCCCACTTTTTTATTGGATGTTAGTAGGTAGTTAGTGAGTAGTTTAGATTGAATTAGAGAGGGTTATATACTAGTTAGAAATCCTAAGTTATCTAAGATGTTAGATGTTAGGATGTTAAGGTAAGTTAGTGTTTAGATATCCTAATATGGTTAGTATATATATATATAAGTTAGTAGATAGATATTAGATATTGGATAGGTAGATTCTTGGATATCTTGATATCCAAGATAGAGGGTATCTTGGATATTCAAGATACGGGATATCTTGAGGATATCAAGATAAGTTAGTTAAGGTAATTTGGGTTTTTACCTAAGTTAAGGTAGGTATCGAGATACCAAGGTATTGGTAAACATTCTAGGATACCTAAAGGCTAAGGTATTGAGTAGAGACTAAGGTATGGGTTGGGTATTAAGATACGGGTTTAGCTAGGCTAAGGTATTAGTGCCTAAACCAAGATATTGGTTTCGGAATACTAGATTGGCCTAGATATAGGATGTCTTGGTAGGTAAATGTTAGGAAGGGTATGTTTAGTCTAGTTTTGACCCCGTTGACCCAAACTTGTCTTTCACCAAAAGTCAACTACGAGTCAACGCTTTGCCTAGAATTGTCTAAAACTTGACCAGAGTTGACCAGTTGACCGAAAGTCAACTGTTTGTCAACATTTGCCTAGTTTGACCTAGAGTTGATCAGAGTTGACCAGTTGACTAAAAGTCAACTGTAAGTCAACCCTTTATCCAGTTTGACTTGGTTTGACTTTCTTTGACCTAGTTTGACTTGGTTTGACTTCCTGTGACCTAGTTTGACCCAGTGTGACTTAGTTTGACCTAGTTTGACTTTCTATGACCTAGTTTGACTTAGTTTGACTTCATTTGACCTAGTTTGACTTAGTTTGACCTAGATTTGCATATCATACACTAGAAAGCATGCCAAACACTACTAAACCCTAATTAACTCTTGTATATCTCATATTTAGGTCTGTGACTATCCTTTGAGCCTCGATTCCTATTGACTGCTCAGGACCACAGGTGAGTACTTTCTCTGATAGTTTTTATTGTCTTGATATCTGCTATATCCGATTCAGTTGTAGTGTCTTACTTGATTCCTGACATGATGGTACACGGGCTAGTATACGTTAGATTTTGTCATGAGAGGTTATTCTTGGTTTACCTGGTATATGAGTTCATTGTTCGATCTTGTTTCTTGTACTTGTATAGACACCGATTTGGGAGTGGGCTGGCCCCCTGCTCTTTAAATCCTGTGTCATAACGTGTTATGGTTGGATCCATTATACTACTCGAGGATGGGAAGTTATTAGAGGTTATGTGATCATACCCCACTGGTTACTACTTGCATCATAGCTTTACCCTCGTCTCACATAGAGTAAAGCCTGACCTGATACTACTTGCACCATAGCTTTCCATTTTGGCCGGCCTGATCTCCAGGTTTACCTGCGCTTGTTCTTGTACCATAGCCGGTCAAATGGAAGAGCCTGATCATGTGTCCCAAGCCGATCACATAATGCTCTAATATCTCAAGGCACCCTTTATGTTTATATTATACATCAGTTATTACTGTACTGCTCTACGTTTCCAGTATTTTATACCCTGACATGATATCCAGATTTATATATTATGTTTAGATTCCAATCTTGATATTTCATCTTGTATTTTATTATAACTGTCTCTTATAGAATTTGTCAATTCATATGGAACTACTGTTAGCGTTTGTACTTGCTTATATCCTGACAGGATAACTTTGATGTATTTTTCAGAGGATTCAGATACAGACTGCCAAACCTTCTAAGGGTTTGGCGTAGATGCAGATTACCACTTGGATTTAGTAGAGTCGGTGCCTTTAGAGGACGCACCACCGGTAGGGATCTAGACTAGTAGGTTTGACTGGACTGCATTCCAGCTTATCATTTTAGCTTATAGTATATTATTATTTTGGGATATGTACATTGTGATATACTCTCTACTTCTGGTTGTGACTCTGTGACTTGTATCTATTTCCAGCTTTCCTATATCCATCATATCTTTATCTTTCGTGTGTATCTTCCTTAGATTCATGTGATTGAGTTATGTGTATATATATATATATATATATATATATTCCTCCGTACGGAGATGACAGGTACATATATATTGTTGATGTTAGATTTTATAGACGACCTATACAACGTTCTACCATCGACACTGCGGCGTAGGCTGGACGTACCCACATGCTCGTGCTCCAAAACAGGGTACGGGTTGTGACACAACATACATGCTATCCTCTGATGTTCTGTCTTCACCTGCTGACAGACCAAACACTCTGCTGCGAAGCATGCAATCTCGCTCTTCATACCATCCCACCAATAGTACTATTTCAAGTCTTGGTACAACTTCGTACCTCCATGATGAATATAATAAATAGAACTGTGCACCTTATTTATCAACTCCTGCCTCAATTCTCCATTCGGAACATATAGGAATTTTTGTACCTCCATTCTCATAAATACGCAGTTATGTCTATTCTCCAGCCTATGTCCTCTCTCGAAGTCTTCAAAATCATGCATCTGTAGGCAAAGCTGCCTTGATCCTATCCACAAGCGACGACTGCACTTCAAGATTGGCAAGTACTCCTTGTTGTCCCGGTATAATGACTTCTATTCCAAGCTTCTGAAGATCCTCCAACAATTATGGCTAAGCTGGCAAGAAATATGCAGTAGGCTTCCTACTCAAAGCATCCGCTACTACGCTCGTCTTGCCAGGATGGTACTGCAACTCTATATCATAGTCTGTCATGGGCTCTAACTAACGCCTATGTCTCATATTCAACTCATTTTGTGTAAAGATGTACTTCAAGCTCTTATGACCCATAAATATCTACACTCGCTCTCTGTACAAATAATGCCTCCATAGCTTCAATACAAAGATCACTGCTGCTAACTCCAGATCATGAGTAGGATAATTCTTCTCATGTTGCCTCAATTGCCTCGATGCGTAGGCTACGACCTTTCTGTATTGCATCAAAACACATCTCAGTCCAATATCTGATGCATTACTATATACAACGAGTCCTCCCGATCCAAAAGGAAGCGTCAAAATAGGTACTGAGGTCAACCTTTTCTTTAATTCCTCAAAAGTCTTCTAACAGTCTTCTGTCAACTAGAACTCCTGATCCTTACGCGTCAACCTTGTCATCAGTTCTGTGATCCGTAAAAAATTATCTATGAACCTTCGGTAATACCCGACAAGTCCAAAAAAACTCCTAACCTCTGCAACAGATGTCGGTGTCGACCACGACTCCACGGTAGCTATCTTTTTTGGATCAACTGGAAGTCCTTCACCAGAAATGATATGGCCCAGAAATGAGACATTGTCTAAGCAAAAGTCACACACTGAGCTTGGCATACAGCATTTCCTTCCTCAATACTCCTAACCCAACTCTAAGATGCTTCTCAAAAAAATAAGCTAGGAAGAAAAAGGGATTAAAGTGTTTACTGTAGAAGAATTCTAATACCACTAGTCGTACCATTCTATCGTATGTATAGTATTATCAACCTATTTAATGATACCCATTAGTTCTCTTCTAGAAAATTTCTCCTAATAGGCATTACGTATCTGATTTCCAGGCATTCACACTCGACTCATAACCTCACTAAGATCCATCTATAAGAAACTTACCCATTTCTAGCTACCCAACATCACAATCACACCAATAATCTAGCTTAATTATATTTTGTAATATAACTATAAGGTTTGTCTATTTTATTCATTTATAAGTAGAAGGTAACGGGAACCTAAGGCTGGGCCAAACAAACCTATATACCAATTTCAAACAACGGTAGAGTCAAGAAAAATAGAAAGGTTTGTTGAATTATTTCTAAGAACGGTGTGAGGCCAACCAAGATGCATAGGACGTAGTCTAGGTAAGACTCGAGAACCATATATTTCTGTGATTGTCATGTGAAGTTACTGTCACGCCATTGTGCATCTGGCTACAAATAACTTTCTTGTTCTATAATACGAAGGATGACTGCAGTGCACATCTGCCATGTCAAATAATACAGGTTTTTGAGCTTATCTTGGCAAAATCCATAAAATAATTTCGAATTAACTTTCTACGAAAATACAGAAGAAGAGATCAATACGTAGGATATCGTTCAAGTAGAATTTGAGAAACATATATAGCCATGATATCGTTATCTGAAGTCCTGTCTCACTAGTATTTCTCTAGCTGCAAAAACTTTGATTCTGTAATACAAGGATAAAAATAATTTCTTAAACTTTTCCTTGAACCAATCCATATGGCACTTTCCAATAACTTAGCGTAAAGAAACAAGAAGAATTACTCAAGAAGTCAACAGGGAAGGGTTTAGTCAAATCTCGAGTAGGAAAGAATATAAAAGCAATTATGTTGAGAAAGAAGATAACATGAAAGTAATCATGCAAAGAGTCTTAGAGAAGTTTATAATACTGGTTGTGGATGTATCCTCAAGTCCTATTCCTCAATCGGTTGTAGGCTCACAGTAGTACGACTATCCTAGGTATCACCACGACTTCGCACAATTCGTGAAGACTCGACCTGCACTTATGGCTTCTAGTGTCTGTGCCCCCGCTTTTCTGATGTGATAGTAAGGAAAAGATACGTCCACTACGAAGATCCATCTTACTAGCACGAATAAATAAGGATTACGGTAGAACATAATCAAATTGGATGCAAATCAAACAGTCAAGTGAGAGTTCGAAACGAAGTTAATGAAGGTATTAAGCATGTGGATGTGATGCTAACGGGTCTTTCCTATTCAAATTGCAGGCTTTCGTCGGTACAATAACGTAACCGAAGTGATTTAACGTAGACCTACATGGGCCACCACAAAAATATGTAACACTTCAGTCCCAAAATATGTAGGACCAGGTATACGAATACATGCTAGCAGCACGTCACCAATGGGCCAAATCTTATAACAAGCCCATTAGCGAAATGCTTAAGCTGTAAATCATGATAACAACCAAGAAAATATATCACAGTCCACAGGTATATAACTAATCACATCCACAGAATAATAGTCTACAAATATATTAAGTCCTATAAGAATAATATGGCAAAATGTCCAGGGGTAAAAGTGATAATGTCTAAGCGAACAAAATACATCCCGAAACCACATAAAAGAGAAATAAGTAATAGTCAACTACAAGTCTGCTGAAATGAAAGAAAATAAAGTAAAAAGTCTAAATAAGGAAATGACATATCTCAAGTGAAATCCTTTGGCACTAACTCATCTTCCTGTGCCGATACGTCTCCGGTCTCAGCTCCTGAACCGTAAACCTCAGGGTAGTCTTCACCTCCGTCTAAGCCTAGAAAATAGCTAGGTCCTCAGGGGACTAGCAAGGTACATAATATCTATGCCATGGTACAGATATAGAAATATGAACTAAGGCAATATATGTATCAGGTCTTTATGCTATACAAGTGAGAATCTTTTTCTAGAATATCAGACCTCTCCATTGAGGCTCATAAGCTTCTCAGCAGGATATTGTCTCCAGTACCGTGTCTTGGGACCAAGGACAATCAATCTCGACAGTGATAGTCTCTACTCTGCTATAAAGTTAAAGGGTCACTAAAACAACAGGCCACCCAATAATAGGTCTGATACTATAGTCAAGTTCTTCCTAATCCTATGTATAGAATCTAGCAATGTCAAGTCCATACAGTCATCTAGATAATAATAGAAATAATACTGAACAATCTAAAATGCCAGTAGGAGGTCAATACCACAAATAGTCATGTAAACCTCACATCATGAATGTATCGGTATCCTATGGTCAATCGTGTCAATGGACATGTCAATATACACGCAATACCTAATGTCAATATTCGGTGTCATCATCATGACATCGGTACCCGTCTATGAAACAGATACTAAGTATCAACATTCCTACGTCATGCAATGCTAACAAAGTAAACAACAAGAAAGAAAAGAAACAATTTGTAACCATGGCAAGGTACACTTGCATGTAA